>PJEM01002438.1:0-141688 GCA_004023845.1 Helogale parvula
ACTTACAGACTTACATGGACTGAGCCAGAGTCGGACTCTGAACTGACTGAGCCACCCAGGCTTCCCGGGGAGATGTAATTTTAAACATTTTATTTTGTGATATATTTTAGTGAAAATTTTAAATGTAGGTAATCCAAAGTAAAATACATTTAAAATTTTCATTCTTTCATATGTTTATTGACTGCTAGTATTTTATGTTAAAAATCTGTAACACTTTTATGACTGCAGTTTTTCCTTGTTCGTTGTTATCATTATTAATCCACTGTTCTTAGTCGTTTACAGGTCCCAAATTTAGCTGGTAAGCAGTGCTGTGATGCATATCTTTATAGCCAATTTCCTGTGCATAACCATCTCCTATAAGTCTGTTTTTAAAGTTGCTCACATACCTTATTTATCCTCTGAATGCTTTATTTTTATTTTGTTTACCTAAAGTGTAATCTCTTAAAAAAAGAACTTTGTGGAGAATTCAGATTTTTTTACAGAGGGAGAAGTTGGATTTTTGACCCTCCTGCCGAACCCTTACTGGAATTTCTAGGTCTGGGAATTTGCTGATAAAGAGAAACCCCTCTCCTACGCTAAAATCCGGTGCTGCCATAAACGCAGATAGGGGAGGACGTTCTCTTTGACTCTCCGGACTCTTCTCGAATGGAGTATATACTACAGCATGTCTATTTGTAAAGCCCTTAGTGAGAGTGGGCTGCTGGATTTGGACTAGGAATAAGAATTTCACCCCTCCCTTCCCCGCGTCCCCCTACCCCCCCCCCCAAAACATATTTGTCTTCAGCTGATAAGGGAAGACTCTGGAAGTCCCTGAATGTATCTTTGGTTTTTTGTTTGTTTTTAAAGTAGGCATCACGCCCAGCCTGGAGCCCGAGGGGCTTGAGCCCACAACCCTGAGATCGAGACCTGAGATGAGATTAAGAGTCGGACACCCAACCGACTGAGCCGCCCAGGCACCCCAGTGAACTTATCTTGGGTTAGAATATGTTAAAAGACTGAGTCTTAGCCAGTGAAAAAGTTGGAGATACATTTTTTGAATGTGACCAATGTACAAATAACTAATCGTAAAGGGCATAAGTTTCTTTTTTTAGTAATATAATCATGATTTAATATAACAAGCACAGGTTAGTTTTCTATATTCCAGACATTCATTTATTTAAATGTCAAACATGGAAATTCTGCGTAGTTTTATCTGAAAATGCCTTGATCTTATTTCCATTGTTTAAAGATATTTTGGGTGGATATAAGGCTTTGGAGTGATTTTTGTTGTTTTTGTTGTTATTTTTATTTAAAGTATTTAAAAAATGTTGCTCCATGTTTTCTGGCCTCTGTTATTTCTGATGAAAATTCCACTGTCATTCCAAATCATTATTCATTTGTGACAGTGTGTTGGGTTTTTTTTCTATTTTAATTTTTTTTTTTTTTGCTTTTTAACATTTTAATTATGATGTACCTAGGTATTGCTTTCTTTATATTAATCCTACTTGATGTTCAAGAAACTTCTTGCGTCTGTAGATTTGTCTTTATTTGGGAAAAGTTTGGCCATTATTTCTTGAAAAGTTTTATGCCTCATTCTTTCTCTTCCTCTCCTTCTGAGACTAATTAAAAATGTAGACCTTCTGGTATTTTCCCATGGGGCTTGGAGACTTTGTTGATTTTTTTCACATAAAAAAAAACCTCTTCTGATTGAGTAATTTCTTGGAACTATCTTCACATTCATAGACCTTTCTCTTTCTTTTCTCTGTTCTGGTAAGCCCATGTAGTGATTTAAAAACAATTTCAGATAGTATACTTTTTAGTTCTTGAATTTCCGTTTTCATTTCAGTCTTTCTCTACTGAAATTTTTTATCTTCCTTTATCATGAGCATATATATATATATATATATATATGTATATATATATATGTTTTTAATTTCTGGAGTAGAGTTATAATAACTGCTTGAAAACCCTTGCCTGCAAATTATAGCATTTGGGTCAACAAAGGGTGTGTCTGTGACTATTTGGTCACAGACACACCCTTGAGAATGGGTTGTGTTTTCCTGTTTCTTCCTGGGAATAATTTTGGATTGCATTCCGGATATTGTGAATGACAAGTTGTAGAAACTTTGGATTTTGTTATGTTCCTTTGAAGAGTATTGATTTTGCTTCTTTAAAAAAATTTTTGTTTAACATTTATTTATTTTTGAGAGACAGAGACAGAGCGTGAGCAGGGGAGGAACAGAGAGACAGGGAAACACAGAATCTGAAGCAGGCTCCAGGCTCTGAGGTGTCAGCACAGAGCCCAACACGGAGCTTGAACTCACAAACTGCGAGATCATGACCTGAGCTGAAGTCAAACACTTAATTGACTGAGCCACCCAGGCACCCTGCTGCTGTTTCTTTTTTTTTTTTTTTTTAAAGCAGGTAATTAACTGAACTCCAAGTACAAAACTCCCTCCTGATGGGTGGAAGCTTCCGTTTCAGTTCAGCTCTGTTAGCTGGCCTGCTTGGATTCTGTACTGTGCACGTGTGTGCTGGGGATCAGCTAGAGATTTGGGCAGAGTTTTATGCAGATTTTAGGGCTCTGGGTCTCTGGCTCTCTTTTTTACCGTGTTCTACCTTATTTTCCAGGGGCAATGGTTGCTTCGAACACTGTCCTTCAAGCCAACAGAACCTTTTAGACTTTTAGCTGCCCTGCATGGCACAAGATTAAAAGATAAAGATTGGGGAAAACTGTCCAGTGCATTTCCTGTCTTCCAGGTGTCATCTCCCCTCCAATGTCTGCCTGCTTTTGTTTACTCTCCAGTGTCCACAGTGGTTGCTTTTGTGTGGAAGGTATCATTGTTATAGGGGCAGAGGGTTAATTTATAGGAACTATTTGACCATACCGGAAGCCTCAAACTGTTTTTTTTTCTTTTTCTCTCTCCTTTTTAAAATGTTTATTTATTTATTTGGAGGGAGAGACGGGGAAAGAGAGAATCCCAAGCAGGCTCCATGCTGTCATCGTAGAGCCTCATGCAGGGCTCAGATCCACAAAGTGTGAGATCATGACCTGAGCCAAAATCAAGAATTGGACACCCTGAGCCACCCAGGTGCTCCTTTTTATTTTTTAAAAGATTTCAAAGTAAACTCTATGCTCAATGTGGGGCTTGATTGAACTCATAACCCCAAGATCAAGAGTCACATGCTCTACTGACTGAGCCAGCCAGGTACCCCTCAAAAAACTTTTTTTATGTTTATTTATTTTTGAGAGAGAAAGAGAGAGAGAGACAGAGAGAGTAGGAGAAGGGCAGGGTGGAGGGGAGAACAGAGGATCTGAAGCAGGCTGTGCTGAGAGCAGAGAGATTGAACTCATGAACTGTGAGATCGTGACTTGAGCCGAAGTTAAATTCTTAACCAACTGAGCCACCCAGGCGCCCCTCAAATTGTTTTATTTTATTTTTTTAAATTTTAAGTGTTCGTTTATTTTTGAGAAAGAGAAAGACAGAGCGTGAACAGTGTAGTAGCAGAGAGAGAGGGAGACACAGAATCCGAAGCAGGCTCCAGGCTCTGAGCTGTCAGCACAGAGTCCAACGTAGAGCTTGAACTCACAAGCCATGAGATCATGACCTGAGCCGAAATCGCCAGCTTAACTGACTGAGCCATCCAGGTTCCCCTCGAATTGTTTTTTTAAAGGTAAGTTTATAATTGTTTTAGATTTATAGGAAAACCACAAGGATGGTACAGAGAGTTTTCAAATTGATTTGATTTTTTTAAAGTTTATTTATTTTGAGCAAACAAAAGAGAGCGAGCGAGCTAGCAGGGGAGGGACAAAGAGAGGGAGACAGAGAATCCCAAGCAGGCTCTGCACAGGCAGCACAGAGCTCAATTCGGGGCTTGAACTCATGAACTGTGAGATCCTGACCTGGGCCGAAGCCAGATGCTTAACTGACAGAGCCACTCAGGCGCCTCTTAAAGTGCTGAATTACCTGCCAGCTAGTGCCGCATTTTGACGAATTCGATCATGCTGCAATGGCCTGGGGAACTGTTGAGGTGTGGAAGACTGTTTTGCCTTTTTGCTAAGTGGCACCCATGAGCTGTTATGATTTTGGACCCTAGATCGCTTTTGTGTGCACACACGCACGGGCGCCTGTGTGTATTTATGTTGTGTGTTTCTGTTTCTTCCTTTGCCAGCTTCGCTGTGTTCATGCAGCCCATTTTCTTTACTTTTCCCTTGTGATCTGTTGTAGTTTGGTAAGTCAGGTAAACAACCTTGTTAAAATTTGTTTGGAATAAGAATAAATCACGTCTGAGAGCTTAAATGTTGATTTGATGAGTTCAGGTACATGACCTTTCCGTACACGGTCTTGGCGACATTGATGTTGGTCGTTCAGAGGCTTTTTCTCCAGACATCTGCTGACCAGTATGAGCGCCACTAGCCTCTGTGGCTGTTGAGTGCTTGAGACGTGTTTAGTTTGATTGCGATGTACTATAAAATGCATACCAGATTTCAAAGGTTTAGTACAAAGAAAAGAATGTAATATTTTTTTGTGTCAATTAAGATGTTGAAGTAATGTTTGAGACATACAGAATTAAATAAGATACTAATTGAATTAATTCCGCGTGTTTCTTTTTTACTTTTTAAAATATGGCTCCTAGAAAATTTGAGATGAGATCTGGAAATTACAGTGTGTCGATGGTAGGTCAGGTCATTTACCTTACTTGGTAGTAATGTCCATATGAGTGAGATGGTGGGTGTACCGCCAGGTCATGACTGAAGCAGGTGAGACTCTAACCTTGGTGTAAGAAATTGTCAGAGTGGTTAATAGCATGGACCTCAGACCTCGAATTCAGTTCCGCTGCTGCCCGGTTATATGACCTACCGCAGGTGACTTAGCTTCTTATAAGCCACTTCCTTATCTGAAGTATGAGGAAAATAATACCTAAATTCATATGGTTATTCTGAGAATTACTGTATATAAAGCGTTTTTGTATTAGTGCATCCCGTGTGAGGTAGAAACTGCCAAGTTCAGCGGTAGCTGTTCACTTGCTCGTAGTCTCTTCGCTGAAGTTTCATTTGTTGTGTCTGATTCCTACAGGGAGTGGAATCAATGTTGATCCAGTTGGGAAAAACGGTTCTCCTTTTGGTCATCTTTTTTTTGTGTATTCTTCTGTCTTGGACTTCCGTATTTTTAATTACATGTGGCATATAATTTGCTCCGAAGAGATAATAGACTTTGTTCCTCCTAGCTTAGGCTTCCGGTGGGGAAATGTAAATGACACATGCCAGCAGACCTGGTTTTTGTGACAGTTCTGTTGTGCTGAGATGGGAAGTCTGGTCCTTGTATATCTGACACTTTGTTTTCACAATCGATTCTAGCTGAGACCTTTCAGATTTGATTTGTGTATAGATTAGAACTTTCGTTTTCATTCTCAGCAGATGCCTCAAATATGTAACAGAGCAGATATACTCAGTAGAATCTTTCTCAACGGTCATTAATCCCCGATTACTTTGCATTCAGCATTTTTTCAAGCAGTATGGAGAATTCTACAGAAGTTCTGCCATCTTTAAGCAGTTGAGTATTTTGGCAGTGGTAAGGGACAGGAATAAGATGGTCGTGTGTGAACATTTTGAACAGTTTCTTTCAAAATGTTCTTAAATCCGCCCCCCCCCCCCGAAACCAAACAGTGCAGAGGTGTATAAAGTATTACCCCTCCCCCCACCTCTCCTCAGGCGTGTCCTGAGGTCAACAGTGTCAGTCTTGGTTTGTCGCCTTTCACACTTGAGAAGTATTTTCAAGCCATGGGGACAGTTGCACGGTTATCTCTTGAAGGGATTGTTCTGTGTTCCGGCAAAGTAGAGCCACACACCCTAGCCCCATCTTGAGGCTCTCCTCTACCCAGTCGGTCAAACCAGAAATCTAGTTCTTTGATTTATTTTTTTCCTTCACTTCCCACATGCAGATCATCCCAAGTCTTCAGGATTGTGCTGTCCTGGTTCGGTTTAATCCATGCCTTTCTTTCCAGCTCCATTGCCTCGAATCCAGGCCACAGTCTAAGTCTCCAGTGTCCCCAGCCTGGTCTCCATATGGTAGCACGTGTTACCCGTTGGTGGTACCCGTCGGTGGTGCCCGTCACCCCACTCGCTGGCGTTTCCCCCAAGCTCAGTGAAGTCTGGAAATGGTTCTCTGCTTAGCACATACTTTGTTACTGAGCACTCACCAGATGCTGGGCGCTGTTTAAGAGATTGTCATATTAACTCATTTAACCTCCTAACTCAGTGAGGCGGTATTATTCCCCCTTTTGCACATAAGGAAACGGAGTCCCGGAGACGTTACGTAGAGCACCAGTATCACACAGGAGGTTAAGCAGAAGGACCCATAGCAGACCAGACCCTCTGCTTCCTGGTGATGAACCATCGTGTGAAATGCTTTCTTTCTGCGCAAGGCGCGCTGGGTGAACATTTGTTAAATGAGAGAATAAATTGTTCCCTTTGTAAACATAAAATTCAGACTCCTTAATTCGGTCTAGAAACTCCTTCATGACCCGGCCCCTGCCGAGACCAGGGTCCTCGTGCTCATGTTGGCTCTGCGTGGCTGGCTCCTTCTCTCTCGAGGCCTGAGAGATCTTTCATGACCATCGAAAGTGGGTGCTCCTTCCCCTCCCCTCGCTGCTCCGTCCTCCTCCTGGCCCTCACTGCAGTATGTATGCTATATGAGCTGTTTATTCCACACAAACCTACATTTCTCACTCTGTTCTCTTTTGGGGTTGGTTGCAGCCTCTGGCGACTGTCGTGTTGGCCCCAGCAGCCGGAGGTTTCCCATCCACGGACTTCCCCTTCTGGTGTCTTTGTCTGAAGAGCAGGAAACTTCTCTCAGGAGACTCTTGTCCCGTCCCCTAGAACTGGGGCTCATCACCAGCTCTGCCACTAATCACTGGCAGGAGGAATGGCGCTATCATGACTGGCTTAGGATTAGTCAGGATTTACTCCTAGTCTTGGGTCATCCTCCCCCGTGTCCCTTGTGGGAAGGACAGAATGGATACTTGGTCAAAAATGGGAAATCTTTCCTTTTTTAAAAAATTTTAATGATTATTTTATTATTGAGGAGAGAGACAGAGGGTGAGCAGGGGAAGGGCAGAGAGAGGGAGACACAAAATCTGAAGCAGGCTCCAGGCTCCGAGCTGTGAGCACAGAGCTCAATGTGGGACTCGAACTCAGAAATTGTGAGATCATGACCTGAGCCGAAGTCAGACACTTAACCAAGGGAGCCACCCAGGTGCCCCTCTTTTATTGTACTGTATTGTATTATTTTATTTTTTAAGTTAAAAACTTTTTTTAAACATTTATTCGTTTTTGAGAGAGAGAGACATAGTATGAGCAGAGAAGGGACAGAGAGAGAGAGAGAGGGAGACACAGAATCCTGGCAGGCTTAAGCTCTGAGCTGTCAGCACAGAACCCAATGCAGGGCTCAAACTCATGGACCACGAGATCATGACCTGAGCTAAAGTCAGATGCTTAACCAACTGAGCCACCCAGGTACTTCATTCCCCTTTTTCTAAATGGGAACTTTCTTTCAGCAGTAAAAGGTAGGAGAATGGATACGGAGCAGGCAACTCTCAGAGTTTGCTGTAGTGGCTTCTGTGATTTGCTAGCTCAGTTCCAAGTTCACTTGGAGAACTAATTTTAATTTTTGAGAAGCGTTATTTAGGAAGATTTGACTTTAATAAATATGTATATTTGTTTACATTTTATTTATTTTTGAGAGATAGAGACAGAATGTGAACAGGAGACGGACAGAGAGAGAAAGAGACACAGAATCTGAAGCAGGCTCCAGGCTCTGAGCTAGTTGTCAGCACAGAGCCTGATCCAGGGCTTGAAACCACGAACCGTGAGATCATAACCTGAGCCGAAGCCGGACGCTCAACCGACTGAGCCACCCAGGCGCCTCTATAAATATTTTTTTCTGTACTAATAACCTGGAGCACATTCTTTATAACTCAGAGCTTTCGTTGTTAGCAGTCAGTGGAACGCTAATAAAGAGGAAGGTATCTGCAGCAGATGAGGTCCTATGGTAGGATCAAAATGTATGCCTTCTCAGTGAAGTCACAGTCTAGCTCAGGGGAGACGGTGCAGGGATATGAATATTAACGTGATAACACACAGGAGCAATTTAAGAGATCACAGGGCAACTCAATATTAATTGTTAAATAAATGGCACAGGCATGCTGTGCCCTTGGAGTTCTTAAGCGATGTAGAATCTCAAGCCCGACCCCAGATCTACCGAAGCAGAAGCTGCATTTTTACACGATCTTCTGATGATTTGTGGTGACAGTCAGTCTGAGAAGCCAGAGTCGAAGGTGAGAGGACAGGTAGCTGGTGTGGACTGGAGTGATCAGGAAGGGTTCTTAGAGGTGAGGCTGGAGCTTCGCCCTAAGGAGAGGTGTGGCAGCGGGCCTTTTGTGGAAGATGTGATTTGAATCACAAATGTGTCCAGTTCAAGTGGCCTTTTTGTACAGGAGGAATGGGAGGGGACAATGGAATCGTGGCATATGGTCCCCGAGAACATGGGTTGGGAAGTCATCTTGAGAAAGGAGAAGTGAGGACTTTGGCAAGACCTCACTTTTAAAGACAATTGTACATGTTTACAGGTTTCTTTCTTTTTTAAGTTAAACTATCAGCTATGTTGGGTAATTGAATTATAATTTATTGATTTACTAAAGGAAACAGAAATAGCCTTAGAAACTACTGGAAAATGAATTGTTTCCCTTTCAACAGGTTTAACTCTCCATAGTTGTCGGTAGGAGAAGCAGCTTAAAAAAGAAAGCTTTATCATTAAACCAGGACATTTAGCTAAAACAGTGGGCTAAGTTGTGTCTTTCAGCGATTTCCCCCAACTGCCTCCAAGTACCTTTGAATCTCGGTGACTTTAGTAATCACTAAATTTTAGAAGGTTAATTTGGATGGTTAGTTATGATAAACTTTGTCTATCCTTTTAGTTGCTCCCTACTTTTTTTAATATTTGGGAATAAAGCAAAAAGACATGTTTTTGTACAGTTTTGAATGATTTCTCAGTTCAGTGATTAGACTAAAGCAAAAGAACATCAAGTCTCCGGTTAAAAGCTGAGTCACCAGGTCAGAGGAGGAGCCATTGGCGAGCCCATAAAACCGAAACTCACAAAATTGTGATTTATCAGGGGATGTTTATGACCCATCTGAGAAGATGTTTAAGTGTTATTTCACTTGTGATAAGGTTGGGGAATGTATTTTGAGTTTCACTGTATCGTATTTTGATTTTCATTTTTAGTGTGTTGTAACATCCTTAAATGACTCAGATTCAACTTTGTGGACCACGGGTAACACAGATGTAGGGACAGTCTTTTCTGATTCGGCACTGAGTCTCCAGTATTTAGTGTAGGTCCTCACATGGTTGATGGATGATTAAAAAACCAAAAACATTTAATTTAAAAAGACTGATTTTTACCTGCCCTTGGAGATGTTATATAAATAGTACATTAAAAATGAGTTACAGTTAGAAACTATTAGGACAGAAGTGGAAACTAAATGAATAATTTAAAAACCACTAATTTGGAAATAGTTTCCAACTTTCAAGTTGCGGGAATAAGAACAGGACAAAGACCATCCTTCACCTGGTTTACCTATTAACAGCGTTACCCCGTTTACTTTCTCGTGTGCTCCTTTTCTTGAAGTTGCACACATTGTATTCTCTCAGAGTAGGAACATATTCTTGTATCACAGCGTTGTCGTTACCAGCTTCTATAAATCAACCTCCACCCCCAAACCCCTACCCTAGAACCCCCCTCTACAGAAAACTAAAGGCAAAGAAAGTGGTTAAGTAACTTACCTAGTGTAAGGTTATAATACGGCTCCAGTTCAGATATGGGTCCTTATCCCTAACATCATAGTAGGATCTTTTTTCTTTCTCCCGACAAGTCAGATCATTTAGTGATGTAATATAGTAATTACAGTTAGAGTTGTTCCTCTGCACCAGATCTAACCATCCCACAGCGTAAAGCATTTGATCTATAGATTATTTCCTCCGCACTCTATTTGGTTGGCTGGGAGACAAGCCCTTAGAAACCTTGTTGTTACATTGTTTTGCTTCTGCTTCTTAGTTTGTGTAAATAAGAATGTTCTTGGGGCACGGGGGGAGGCTCCGTAGGTTAAGCATCTGACTCGGTTTTGCCTCGGTCACGATCTCTTGGTTTTCTGAGTTTGAGCCCTGCATTGGCCTCGCTCTAGGGGAGTCTCTGTCTCCCTCTCTCTCTGTCCCTCCCTCACTTGCGCTGTCTCAGTCTCTCTCAAATAAACTTAAAAAAAAAAAAAAAAGGAATGTTCTTGAATTTGAGGGTTTAGGTTTTTAAAGGGCTTTAGGTTGACTTGGTTTAAGTCTTGATAGGCCCTAAACTTTGAGGCCAAATAGCGTAGTAGTCCTTTAAAATATGGGAGGCGGCTGTTATTTATTCAAAGTGCCTCTAACAAATAGGGGCCACGTTGCTGGCCTACCAAGAGCAGAGTCCAAAGGCATCATGAAGAATTCAAATTCAAAGTCTAACTGTGGAGTCAACTTCTTTCCAGTCTTTATGTCTCGGCACGTTTCCCTCTGTGTCAGTGTTTCCCAAAACGGGGTCTGCCCACCAATGCATCTGAATCAGAATTGCCTGAAGTGCTTGTTAAAACCTGCAGGTTCCTGGACCGCCGTGACCCTCCCGGCCGCTGTGGCCCGTGCGGGGAGGACCGCACGGGTTCTTCTCCTGAGGGAAGATAAGAGAAAAAGGAAAAAGGGGACAAAAGGGGACGTACGGAAAATAAAACACAACACTCACGGTTTCTGGTTATGCGGAGAGAAAGAGAGCGTTTATTAAGAGAACTGTTTCTTATATACCATTCTCAGGGCAGAAAGAACAAAGCATTCGACTTTACGTCAGAATATCAGGTAAAAGAAACGCCCCATCTGCCTTCAGCAATGCTGGGAGGCGGAGAATTAACACTGAATGGGTTTTGATCTTTATGCACCTTGGCCCTCTGGTCTGGCTCAGCATGACTGTACCATCTCCTGCTTCCTGATGCAAATCTTGTTTACTGGCTCACTCTGCTGAGTGAATAATCCTAGCCTTGAGGCAGACAGGAACATGGCGGTCCCCGACACTGGACTCCAGCAAAGACATACTGAATCTGAATGTGTGGATGCAGGCCTGGTAATCTGCAATTTAAATGCAATTCTTGTGGCCTTTCCTGGTGCCCGAGACGGGCGGATGCTGTGCCTGTAGGATTCCGTCACCTCTCCGTCCTTCTTTAGGACTTTTCCACGTTCAGTCTGTAGCTTTTGTTTTACCTCATTTTCATGTTTGGGGTGGAAGGCTTTTGTTTGCTTGTCCCCTCCCCCACCCTTTTTTTAAGTTTGCTTATTAAATTTGAGAGTGTGAGTGGGGGAGGCGCAGAAAGGGAGAAAGACTCCTAGGCAGGCTCCACGCTGCCAGCACAGAGCCCAGTGTGGGGCTTGAACTCCCGAAACTGTGAGGTCAAGATCTGAGCCAAAACCAAGAGTTGGATACTTGACCTACTGAGCTCCCCTGGCACCCCAGCTTGCCTTTTTTTTTTTTTAAACGAAAGATCACGTGCATAGCACAAATACAAAAAAATGTGGAAGGGCATAAAGGGTGTCCCGTGAATAACTCCCACTTTTTTGGCTTTAGAGTTGTGGTCTTCTGCGCTCTTTGCTGTGTGTTACTCAGTTCCCCTCAACTACCATCCAGCGCTAGGTCATGTTATTGTTTCCATTTTTTGCAAGAGGAAGACTGGCCCAGAGAGGTTGAATCATTTTTTCAAAGTCACACAGGAAGTGGTGGCTCTGTGTGAGTCTGGCTCTTAATTAACCACCAGGCTGTGCCGAATTAGAGGATGGGAGGGATACCTAGATGAATACATGTGAAGAGCTTGTTTTGGGAGGGTAGAGAGTTCATTGTCAGTAAGGTACATGTTTTACGTGAACTCGAACAGCCTAGCCTGGAGTTTGATCTAACCCTGGTCGTTGGGCATCCTCATGGGATCTCCCACGAATCAGTTCTTCTCTAAATTGCACAGTAGACTTCAGGAGTTGGTGATACTGACCAAGAAAATAGTAGCAACCGAGGTCTTTCCCACGGACGGCCTGCCATTGGCTGATCTGTTTACATCGCCGGAGCTCGGGATAGTGTAGTTGCCCCACTATGGATCCTTCGGCTTTATTTGTAGAATTAGTTCTGTGTGTGATTCTTTTCTCTCTCTCGCTTTCTGGAAGAATGAAGTAACTAGGGATTCTAATGACTAAGTGCTCCAACTTACAAACCCCTGGGTAGGGCCTGAGTTCTGTGCATGAAGTATCGTTAAAGTCAAGTAACATTTACTAAACTCTTACCGTGTGCCCGGAACTAGGTGTGCCCTAACTGATTTGACCACCTAATAGCATGGTATACGAAGTCAAGTTTCACAGATGTTAAGTAACTTACTAAAGATTCCCCATCTATTACATAGTGAAGTCCGGATTCAAATCCAGATGTCTGATTCCCTCTTTTAATTTTTTTATTAAATTTTTTTAAATGTTTGCTTATTTTTGAAGAGAGAGACAGAGACAGAGTGTGAGCAGGGGAGGGGCAGAGAGAGAGGGAGACACAGAATCTGAAGCAGGCTCCAGGTTCTGAGCTGTCGGCACAGAGCCCGACGCGGGGCTGGAACTCAGGAATGGTGAGATCATGACCTGAGCTGAAGTCGGACGCTTAACTGACTGAGCCACCCAGGCGCCTCAGATGTCTGATTCTAAGCCCTGTTTCTGGCATGTTCTGCAGACCCTGTAGAAAGGTGATCGCTTATTAAACCTTAGGACTCCGAACCTTGGTTCTAGCCTGTGTTTAGGAAAAACTCTGAAGAAATGAATAATAGAAACCAGGTGACTTTGCCCATTTATCATGTTGTTTTGAGACTTGTAAGTTAATCTAAATCAAAGCAAGCCATTCTGTGTATTCAGACAGCAGATTTAGATAGACTCCACAATAAAGGTAAATGAAGCCTTAAAGTTTTTAAAGTTTACCCTTTCGGCTCTATATTGTATGTGTTCCTTAGAAAGTGTGTCAAGGAAAATAACGTAATGGTCAGGAGCACAGTTCTACCCTCGGGTCCCAGTTTGTCTTTCTTACCCTAGTCACCCCCGGCAGCCCCCCCCCCTCCTCCAGTCCCTTAAACACAAAGAAGTAGGAACAAAGTTCAAACTTGCCTTCTTAGGTGTTTTAAAATGACTATTCTAAGAACTGATTAAACTAGGTTTTCTAAGTGAGCCATTCCTTAACCTTGAATTAGTAAAACATTAAAATATTTATGGCATCTGCCACTGACCCCTATTTAGCAATGTAGGAGTTAATCTGGAAGTTTCCGATTAAACACTGGTATTAGGCAATTCAGGAATTACAACAGAGGCCGGAGGGAGAAGGGCGAGGAACAGCGCATGTGTAAGAGGAGCCCCAGATAGCAAGTTAAACAGAACGTCTCCTTTTGTAAGAAAAAAACTTCAAATGAATGCCGAGGCCCAGCCTTTACCTGGAAATTGGTGGTTATTTCTGTGTCAGTGGGATTATTCAAGTTTTTGCCTTATTTGAATTTTCTAATTTTTGGGAAAACATGATGGGAATGTTTGTTTTTTTGTAATAAGAAATCATAATATTAGAACTGTGTATTCTAAGTTAAAATGCATCCGGTATGTGTATATTTATACTTGTAAGTTGTGCCTAGATATTGAATTTTTTTAATGTTTATTTTTGGGGGAGAGAGAGAGATCATGAGTGAGGGAGGGGCAGAGAGAAGGGGGTAAGGGGATCAGAAGCAGGCTTGGCGCTGTCAGCGCAGAGCCGGACGCGGGGCTCAAACTCATGAACCGTGAGATCATGACCCGAGCCCAAGTCAGGCACCTTTTGTGCCTGTGTATTTAAAACAGCTTTTTTGAGATTCATGTAGCATATAATGCATCCATCTAAAGTATACAATTCAGTGGTTTCTAGTATATTCACAGAATTGTGCAGCCATCACCCCAGTCTAATTTTAGAGTCATTTTCATCACTCCAGAAAAAAGTCCCTTTTTACCCAACCTTTCCTTCCTTCCTGCTCCACAAAAGCCCCAGGTAGGTAACTACCAATCTGCTTCCTGTCTCTGTCCATTTGTGTGTTTTGGCATTTCATATGCACAAGATCATACACTACATGGAGCTTTGTGACTGGCTCCTTTCAGTTAACATGAGCTTTCAAAGTTCATCCAATTTAGAGAATGGATCAATGCCTCACTGCTTTTTATTGTTGAATAATATTCCATCGTATGGATATACTACATTTTCTACGTCTTTAATTTTGCTTTCTAATTTTAATGCTTTTGAGAGGCTTCTGCTTCTGGGAAGATAGAGTAGATGAATTTCATATTTTTTATTTTTATAATTTTTTTAATTTAAACTTTTTTTCTTTTTCGTCTCTATATTATCTCAGGCCCAGAGCTACAGGAGCTGACTGCCTGGAAACACCAGTAGGTGCAGACAGAAACTACTGTAGCCGAAGTCTGCTCTGCCGGCCACGGAGCCAGGACCGGGCAGGCTAAGCTTCAGCCGGAAAGCTTTCAAAGGGGCGCCTGGGTGGCTCAGTCGGTTGAGCGTCCAACTTCGGCTCAGGTCATGATTTTGTGGTTTGTGAGTTTGAGCCCCACATCTGGCTCTGTGCTGACAGATCGGAGCCTCTGCCCCTCCCCAGCTTGCACTCTCAGAGAAAAAGAAAGCAAGCTGTTAGACAGTAGCTGCTCCACTTCAAATACCACAGGGAAACACTGTGACCTTGCCCTTGCCCTTGCCCGGAGCAGCAAAGGCGAGCTGTTAGCCCAGACATTCACCCTCTGGCGGTGGTCTCAAACTGAACATCCCTTATGGATCGGCACTGGGTGGTCTCCAGCGGTCTGCTGTCACAAACAGCGATTCATTGCTCCTCTCTCTCTGGACATCTGTATACACGTTTCTGTAGAATAAATTTATAGAAGTGAAATTGTTGGATTAATAGCATAGATGAAGCCTCCAAAAATCACTGTGTGCTAGATGGCATCAAAATAGGGAAATATACGGGAAGTAGTACATTTTCCGTCGACACTTGCTCTGTTCCGAGTGAGTAATTTCTATCCTGTCTCCTGTTCAGTGATTCTTTCCTCTGTCCCTTCCATTTGGCAGTTTGAGCTCATCCTTTGAGCTCTTTTCTTTCTTTCTTTTTAAGTTGTAAAATTTTCATCTGGTTCTTCTTTACGTCTTCTACTTCTTTGCTGAGTCCTGTTTTCACTTGCTTCAGGCTGTTCATAATTCTCTTTGAAGCACTTTTATCATGGCCACTTTACAGTCTGTGAGCAAATTCTAACAGCTCCGTCATCCTGATGTCCACGTTAGATTGCCTTTTTTCATTCAATTTGATATGGTTCTTCGTGTGACAAGTGATTTTTGATGGAAACCAGGACGTTTTCATGTTACGTTACAAGACTCAGGATCTTGTTTAGATGTTGTTCACGCTTCCCTGACGCTCAAAGAAGACTTCTCTGATGCCCTGGAGGGGGCTCGGAGCGGGGAAGGGCAGCAACGCTGCCTTGTTACAGCCACAGAGAGACTGAGCATCAGCACTGCCTCCACTGGTACCCCCGCGGTGTGGCTCTTGAGTTTCGCTGGGCTGGAGTGGGAGTTCCCACTCCCCGTGTGGTCTCCACTGACATCCAGTTGAGGGGGTCTCATCCCCTCGGTCGATGGTGAATGTCTGACCGCTCTGCCCTGGGCCGCCTCTGACCTCCAGCCGGGGTGGGGTCCGGGGGTGGGGTGGAGCAGGGTTTCCTGCTATGGGCAGGGTCGAAAGCCTGGCTTCCACCTTGGTCCTCTTAGACATCATCCTGGCAAGGGCAGTACAGCCTCCACAGGGCAGATTACATTACACTGAGAATAAAACAGTGTAGGTTATAAAAAAGTTATATACAGTGCGATCACATATTTAAATTTTTTTAATGTTTATTTTTGAGAGAGAGAGAGAGACAGACACACAGACACACACACACACACACACACAGAGCACACGCAGTGGGGGGCAGAGAGAGGCAGACACAGGATCAGAAGCAGGCTCCGGCCTCTGAGCTGTCAGCACGGAGCCCGATGCGGGGCTCAAACTCAAAAACTGTGAGATCATGACCTGAGCTGAAGTGAAGTCGGACACTTAACCAACTAAGCCACCCAGGTGCCCCAGCGATCACATATCTAAAAAAGAAAAGTAGTATGTACATAGAAAATAGAAATCTAGAAGAATAAGGAACAAACTAGTGAATGTTTCAAGGGTAGAGGAACTCTGACTTTCTGTAGTGTTTCAGTTTTTATTTATCTTTAAAATCGTGAGTGTACTGTTAGAAGCAGTAAAAAGCAAAGTTTTTTTAAACATACTTTTCTTAGGTGCTATTGTTAGATATACTTATGTGTTAGTTTTTATCACTGTTATAATAACTGAGTAAGGAAGAAAGGTATCTCGATTGACGATGCTTGCCACTGTACCGTAACGTCCTCCTCCGTCAACGGTACCGACAGGTTATGTTCAATGTAGTGCATATTGAAGAGTATAATTTTGATCCTTTAACTTGAATGAATTTTATTGAAATGTTTAAATGGAATTTTATTAATACAACATGGATTAAAGGAGAAAGTCTTTGACTTGTGACTTCTAGAAATCCAAACTTTTCCAGTTTCACCATATACTTGATGAAAATATCCTCTTAGTAGCTCTTAATCTTACTCTGTTAAAAGTTCAGAAAAGCTCATAGTTGGCAATATTTCTCCTTTGAGTTGTCCTGAGTTCTGGGAGTTGTTAATGAAGACATTTTTCAGATCTGTCTTCAAGAGGACACAGACTTTTATCTGAGTGTGCGTAAAAGAATCGTTTTGTAAGGTGTGCGAGATGTGTGATAAGCTTTAGATATGCTGGAGACCGAAGCGCATGGAAGCGAAAGGGCCTTCGTGTAGCATCCACGTCCCGGGGCTCTTCGGTCCGTACCGTAGCTTGTGCTGTGCAGACGGCCGTGGGCATCATGCTGTGGTGTTTCCGGTCTGTAGCCCGTTGCTCTGGATCTCCGGCTTGCCTTTGGTCTCCTGTCTTTCCAAGTGGCTATATGTAACGTCTTGATTACAACTTCTTTACCAATTCAATTATTTTATTTCATTAAAATTTTTTTGACTTTTATTTATTTTTGAGAGAGAGAGACAGAGACAGAGCATCAATGGGACAGGAGCAGAGAGAAAGGGAGACACAGAATCCAAAGACAGGCTCCAGGCTCTGCTCTGACCTGGCAGCACAGAGCCTGACATGGGACTCGAACCCTCGGACCGCAAGATCATGACCTGAGCCGAAGTCGGACGCTTAACCGACTGAGCCACCCAGGTGCCCCCCAGTTTAATTAGTTTATACTCCTATGACAGACATTTGGGGGAGATTATAGTTCATTTAATAGATGAAACAAATGGAATAGGACAAAGTGAGTCAGACTTGGTCTTAGTCTACCAAACTTACTGCTTTTTTAGGAAGTCTGAAATTTGGTATATTTTTCATGTAGTTATACTTTTTTTTTTTTTTTTTTTAATTTTGAGAGAGAGATAGTGAGCAAGGGAGGAGCAGAGACAGAGGGAGAGAGAGAATTCCAGGCAGGTTCTGCACTGTCAGCACAGAGCCAATGTGGGGCTCGAGCTCACAATCTGCAAGATCATGACCTGAGCCAAAACCAAGAGTAGGATGCTTTACCGACTGTGCCACCCAGGCGCTCCTCTCGTAGTTATTATACTTGTGCTGCTAAAGCTGTTAAAACCAGGAGGGAAGACAAAACAGAACAAGAATGATAATAACATTTGAGTATCTATAAAGCCTCAGCCTTGTGTAAAATATTAATTGTCAACCTATACAGAGAGAGAGTATCTTAACTTTTTATTATCCACTATAAACTCACTTTTATGCTATCAGTGTTCTCTGTGTGGGGATAGCCAGCATCTTCAAAAAAGCAACTTTGTGTACCATGACTTGGTATTATGCTCTGACTTGTGCTGTGAAGAAGCACCTTCCCACGCCAGTGACTCTCAGTGTGACTAGCAGATGCTTTGCTGTGTGGTCTCCTTGGGCGCCCATAACAAACTGAGGATTCCTGGGCTCCACCCAAGAATTCTTCTGAATCACAGTTTCTGGATATAAGGCCTAGGAATCTCTTATCTAAACTTTTTTTTTTTATGTTTTTGAAATTTATTTTTGAGAAACAGAGAGAGAGCGTGAGCAGGAGAGGATCAGAGAGAGAGGGAGGCACAGAATCTGAAGCAGGCTCCAGGCTCTCAGCTGTCAGCACAGAGCCCAACACGGGGCTTGAACCCACGAACCGTGAGATCATGACGTGAGCTGAAGCCGGATGCTTAACCGACTGACCCACCCAGGCGCCCCAAGAATGAATTTTTTTTTTTTAACCAAGCTCAGTTGTAACTCTCCCATGCTGATTAGGGAAGGTTCTGGGATCCTCCTATTATACCAATGTATTTTTGCTAGTTATACTGTGTTTAGTCGGTTAACTACTTTTTATTATTTTTTTATTCCATTCTATTTCCCCATTAGTTTAGGAATAACTTACTAATGTAGCATTTTACCGAAACGGCTTCTGAATATTTTGAGAGTTACTTTAGGAAAATAAATAGTACTTGAATCATTCATCTTTGGATGAGTTATTGAAAGTTATTTCTGGCTTTTTCCAGCTTTTGTGGTGAAGAGGGCTTTGTTGCTCTGTAGCAAGTGTTAGAATGTTCTCTTCCAGTATGCTGCTTTCTTTCCCGCTCCTGGTTCCTGCTTCCCCTGTTCCTCCTGTGTAAACTTGGGGCTATTGTGATGGAATTAAAAATTTGTCCCACTCTGATTTTTAGGAAAATTCTACCTCATCATCGAGCTCGGGGAAGTCGTCAGCTGCTCCAGTCACATTAAGTAGGATTACAAATAGCTTATTATAAAGATAGCTTGTTATTCTCTTGCTCCGGAAGGGATGTGTAAAACAGGATATGGGATTTTTATAATGAATGTGTTTAAATGGGGAGGGGTTGGTGATGATTTAACTTTTTGGAGATAGACACACCTGTGAATTTCCCTCTTCATGTCGCCTCGTGAGGAATACTGTCTCCTAGAACAGGAAATGACTTATGTTTCATGTAATTAATTAAAAGCAAATAAAATAACCTCCGTCGAACAAGCTACATTTTAAGCACTCATTTTAGCCCCGTGTCACAAACGACTACTGTATTGGACAGTGGTGATACAGAGCATTTCTACCCTTGCAGAAAATTCCCTAGGACAGTGCTGTCGTGGACTGGCTGTTTTTCAGAAGAGAGAAGGCAAATGAAAGAGCAAGATAACAGAAAGCCGCGTTTCCTGCCTGCCTTCTGTCGTGCAACTTTTCCTGTCTTCTTGGACCCTTGATTATAATAAGTCAGAAGAAGGTCTTTCATTTTGAATGCCATCCCTCTGACCCTGGTTTTCACTGTTGATTTCTGTTTCCCAGGCTGGCAGTGACGGTGAAAGCATAGGAAACTGCCCCTTTTCCCAGAGGCTCTTCATGATTCTGTGGCTCAAAGGAGTTGTATTTAGTGTCACAACCGTGGACCTGAAAAGGTAAGAGTCTGTCGTGGTTTGAAATCAACTTGAGTGTCTGCTGTTTCAGTTTGATCCCCTCCCCTCCCCATGTATGCGGATGTTCTTGAAATGCATTTATTAAAGTGCAGCTGATGTGGGGACAGACTGACCTTGCGTGAGGACTATGGACAGCTCACGGTGTCAGTTAGTTGCATTTACTGGCCACTCCGTCTCTTCAGGACTTTCTTGTGTGTGTACTTTTAATTGCAAGAGAAGCCCCAGGAGCCAAGGTTTCGTGTGGAGGCAGTGAAATCTTTGACTTCCCAGTGTAAACATGGAGCTATGAAGAACTTTCTAGGCAGACAGCTTCCCCATTTAGAATGGGCTAATAAACACATGGTTTATTGAATCTGGATCTTTTAAGACAAGAGTGGGATTTTAGGAGGAGGAATACTAATGCAATCTCTTATTTATTCTACTTTTTAGGGAATCTTGGGAATTTTCTGTAGTGTGATTTTAACCATATTTGGTTAAATATAATTGTAAAATAAGAGCCACTATCCATGGCCCTGTGATTATTCTTGCTGGGTGAAGAGTTGTCTCTAACTCTCTGTCCGCAGACCTAGTGGAGAGCACGGGGGTGGGGGAGGGGCCCTGAGAAGCAGTCAGCCGCTTGTATTCAGGAGCCTCTGTTCTTCCTCAGCAAACAGGTTCAAGGTGAAGAGCATGCATACTTAGGGGAAAAGAAGGGATTTATATATTTATTAAAAAACTTTTTAAAATGTTTATTTTTGAGACAGACAGGGCACGAGTAGAGGAGGGGCAGCGGGAGAGGGAGGCACAGAATCGGAAGCAGGCTCCAGGCTCCGAGCTGTCAGCACAGAGCCCGACACAGGTCTCGAATCCACGAGCGGTGAGATCATGACCTGAGCCGAAGTCGGACGACCGACCGACTGAGCCCCCCAGGCGCCCCAAAGAGAAGAGATTTTAAATCAGGGGTTAAGAGCAGTTACACTAATAGAAAATCTAGGATTGGGCAGTGGAACGGATGCCTCTTGACACAAATGCAACAACATGGTTTGTTGCTTGTTTTTTGAACCGTTATCAGTCATGAACAGTGTCCGAAAAAATCTGGGCAGCCTGTCACTTGATGGGTGGCAGAAGTCACATATGTTATCCCTCTGGGCAGCACAGAGTGAGAGTTTTATCGTCCTGTTCCCAAGTCCAGGCTGTCATTCCCTGGACCTCTGTCGTCACTGAAACTTTATTCCTTACTTACTGCTAGTGCCCTTACTTGAGGTCTTGGAGTCTTAAAATTGATTTCCTGAAAATAATCCAGGAAGTCTTCCAGGAACCCTGCTGGTTATGTATATGAAGGTAGAGGTAAGCCTTTGGGAATACTAAGAGTTAAAACTACAGGGTGTTTCAAAGATCTACCTACCTCGTATTGGACAGAGCTGTTGGCAGAATGAAATGACTCAAGTAGTTCCCCTTCCATTACTGTTTTTTTCCCCTGCATGCGTTCAAGGAGAAAGGTTCCCGATGTAACATCTAAAAATAGACCGTGCTACCAGGCCCACACCCTTACTGTGTCTTAAAATACATGGATTTCTCCTATTCCATTTTTGGTTTGGAGCAAGTGAGTTGGTGGCCATGCTTTGCAAAAACCTTCTTTGACCAGCTCAGTACAGTGCCCGATTGTGGCACATACCAGCACCCATGCCGTAAGGGAACGGGGCCCGGCTCCGGGAAGGAAGTGAACTCATAAAGGCTCTTTCACTTTTCCTGTGCCAACTCTTGAAGGCATTACTTCTGTACGTTGATTGATAGTTGAGGATTCGTATATGTTTAAGAGTAATACACCCCACATGTAAAAAGTAGGATGGAAGATTCAGGGCTTCCTAATTATGAAGCATTACCACCCGGGGAAGATTTCCCAGGGCTTTGAGTAAAACCAGTGGCACTTAAAATTGGAGCCTGCGTTTCTTAGTTTTCTTTGGAAATCTTAGGTCTGCAGTACATCTGAAACCTGCTTCTCAAGGGCAATTAAAAATGTATGAGGAGTGCCTGGCAGTGAATCCCCTCCACCTCCAGCCACTGGTCCGCGCTTCCCCTTCACGGATATCCTTGCATTTGGGTTTGGTCCTGATCCTTCCAGATCTTTTCTGTGAATTGAGATACTTAGAGTCTTGAGTAACATTAAATTTATTTTTTAAAGTTTACATCCAAGTTAGTTAGCATATAGTGCAACAGTGATACCAGGAGTAGACTCCTTAATGCCCCTCCCCCATGTAGCCCCCCCCCCCCCACAAGCCATCCAGTAACCCTCTGTGCTCCCTATTTAAGAGTCTCTTATGTTTTGTCCCCCTCCCTGTTTTTATATTTTCTTCCCTTTCCCTTAGGTTCATCTGTTTTGTATCTTAATGTCCTTATGTGAGTGAAGCCATATGATATTTGTGTTTCTCTGACTGACTTCATTCAGCATAGTGCCCTCCAGTTCCATCTACGTTTGCAAATGGCAAGATTTCATTCTCTTTGATTGCTGAGTCTTGAGTAAGATTTAAAGAGAGTGAACACTGGCTTGGAAAATCATTGTGAAATAGAGTTGTCACAGAGGAATCAAGCATTCTGTATAGTAAAAAAGTACCTTTCATGGTTTTTTTTTTTTTTTAATTTTTTAAATGTTTTATTTATTTTTGAGAGAGAGAGAGAGACAGTGTGAGCAGGGGAGGGTCAGAGAGAGAGGGAGATACAGAATCCGAAGCAGGCTCCAGGCACTGAGCTGTCAGCACAGAGCCTGACGAGGGGCTCGAACCCATGAACCGTGAGATCATGACCTGAGCCGAAGTCGGACACTCAGCCGATTGAGCCACCCAGGCGCCCCCTTTCATGGTATATTCTTCACTTCAAAGCCGTGGGGGAGAAAATGCCTACGATGCTGATTTTCCCGCTTTTCCTGGGAGTTGCTTCGTTCCTCGGTGAAGAGTACTGCCCGCCCAGCAAACCGGCGGGGAGCAGTCAGACTCCACTGAGTGCTATTTCGAGGCCCACTTGGTGCTCTGAAAAAACTATTGTTCCATGACATCTCCTCCCTAAGAGCAAGCTGGTTTCTAGTTCTGGCACCGTGTGACACGTTCTCTTTGAATCTCGATGGATGTTAATGACGGTGCTGGCGGTATTCATGTGCCCCCGTGAGGCTCTGGAACAGTCTCCCCCTGCTTGCCTGCCAGGGCTGCCTCAACGCCTTAGCGGGGGTCATTTCCAGCCCTCATTTTCTGTTGAGGCCACATTTGTATTGCAGAATTAGAGATTTAAAAAAAAAAAAAATGCCCAGGCTTCGTTCAGAAGGAATTTAGGCTCATTACATCAGCCACCATTTAAGCAACATCTCCAGATCAATGGAAATGAAAATATTAAAGTTCAGAGCATATTTAAAGGTGTTCTCACATGTCATCAAATGAGGAGCGGTGGATTAGGGGTAGAGACCTGGTTCTGTGCGGATAGAGCCATGTCCCTTATCTCCATGGGACCTTGGGCAAGATGCCTCATCTTCCTGGGAGGTCAGTTACGTTGTTTTTAAATTCAGGGAAAAGGGGGGGACGCCTGGGTGGCTCAGCGGGTTAAGCATCTGACTTCAGCTCAGGTCATGATCTCGTGGTTTGGGAGTTTGAGCCCCGTGTTGGGCTGTGTGCTGACAGCTCAGAGCCCGGAGTCTGTTTCAGATTCTGTGCCTCTCTCTCTCTCTCTCTCTCTCTGCCTCTCCCCTGCTGGTGCAGTTTTTGTCTCTCAAAAATAAATAAACATTAAAAAATATTAAAAAAATGAAAAGTCTGGGAAATCCATGCTTCCATTTTCCCATTTCCACTGTAAACTGAAACTCTCCGATCCTTTGCATTGTCAGTACTGATTTCCTTCCGCTTCACGTGCCGATGATACCATTCGTGAGGGACTGGGTGAGACTCACTTGTAAGATGCCATAGTAATAACACAAAGTTTTGGAAGATTATTATGATAGTTTAAACTTCAGCAGTTTTGTAATCATCTAACAAGGTACCACGGAGCTATAAAACTGATAATCCTGCGTATTCTTGAAAGGCATTTATGAACTCAGAACAGAGTCTGATTTCTAGATCCTTCAGGTAGTCTGCTTTCATTAGCACCGCTCTGTGGCTCCACCCTTACAAGAAGTGTCTTCCGCAGGTTGAGCGATCAGTCTGGTTTCCAGGTAGTGACAGCAGCAGTGTGAGTGACACAGAGAGACTAAATGGGATGGGACAGGCCAGCCTCATAGAGAAATCACCCACTTCTGCTACTGGCCGTCAGGAAAGCGCACGCTCCATCCTTTCCCCTCGTAAAGTCGACTCTACGACACGAGGCCTTTGTTACGTCTACAAATCACGGTGTGTGTCTCATGAACGCATTCTGGATCCTGTGTACACCCCGTGTGTGTGTTTTGAGGGGGGGGAGGGACAGAAACATGGAGAGAGACAGACAGTCACGGACAGTCATACAGAGAGAGCGTCACTGGTATGTCTTTATGTTTTTTTTTCTTTTTTTTATGTTTGTTTATTTTTGAGACAGAGAGAGACAGAGCATGAGCGGGGGAGGGGCAGAGAGAGAGGGAGACATGGTATCCCAAGCAGGTTCTAGGCTGCAAACTGTCAGCACAGAGCCTGATGGCGGGACTCGAACCCACGAACTGTGAGATCATGACTTGAGCTGAAGTCAGAAGCTTAAGCGACTGAGCCACGCAGGCGCTCCTTTTATGTTCTTTTTCAAAATGACTTCAAAGGTGATAAATCCTGTTGAGGTTGCAAAGAACTGAAATAGAAAAATGGATTCTTGGTGAATGTTTTCCTAAACTTATCAGGGTAAGCTCTATAAACTGTCGATGAACTCTCTTAAGAATGATAGAGGCTGTGCTGGGAATCATTGGTGGGCGCTGTTTAGTTTGAACATGACCGCTCTGCAGATGGACATGCAAGTAGGCAAAGATTGGGCAGTGCACCACATTGAATCAAAATAAAATCTGTAACTGGCTGAGTTGGGACACAGGCAAATGCTCAGTCACGGGGCCTTGGTGTGTATGTTTTGTTGAATCTGTGACCCATTCGCTCCATTGGTGACGTTAGTGTTAGAATGTAGCAAACCTGGAGAAGAATAATTAATAGGACAGTGTCCTGAAACCAGGGCTTTTTGGTGTTAACTTTTTCCCCATACCTGCCCTCTAGTGTCCGATATTCTCTTGATTCGTATGGATGGATTTTATGTCTTGAACGTCCTTCAGAAGGAACTCAATTAAACATAACAAGTTCTAAACACTTAGTATTTTTGTTTCCTCCATTTGGTGGAGTCAGCTGGTCACAGGCCGTCTTTAGGAAGCAGCTCCGGCGTCCTGTGGCTACACTGTGCTCATCTTCTGGGAAGCTGCTGGAACTGAGCCACCTGTCCAGTGGTCTCCAGTTGTTCCAAGTGTACTGAATTAAATTTTAATTGAAGTTAAGCCACTTAAGTTGCTTAAAGTATTGGGTCCTATGAGGTTCCTCCTCTGTCTCTTGTGTTAGTTTCTCTTTATTTCCTCTTCTTCATCTAGCAGCAAAATGGGAGAGAATGGAATATTTTTGTTCATCTCCTCTGGCAAAGAAAAAAAGACTACTCAGATAAGTAACATTCAAAAAAGAAACCTCGGGGCGCCTGGGTGGCTCAGTTGGTTAAGCAGCCAACTTCAGCTCAGGTCATGATCTCACGGTTTGTGGGTTTGAGCCCCGCATCAGGCTCTGTGCTGACAGCTCAGAGCCTGGAGCCTGCTTCTCATTCTGTGTCTCCCTCTCTCTCTGCCCCTTCCCCGCTCACACTCTGTCTCTTTCTCTCTCTCTCTCAAAGATAAATAAACATTAAAAAATTTTTAAAGTAAATCTTAAAAAAATAAAAAAAGAAACCTCAAACACTGAAGAGTATCTGTGCTCTTAAAGCATGAATTATATGCACTTTGCTGCTTCTAGAGTTCACTTAAGGAAAACATTTGAATGACTCTGAATGAATCATTGAGTATTTATTAAAGGGCTTTTATGAAATAAACCAAAGATGGCCTGAAACTTTTAGCCACCACCCGTGTTTCAGTTTCACGCCCGTCACACTGCACTTCTGAAATGTTCCGTTTCTGTGACGCATCTGTAAAGTGAGCCTTCGTGGGGCACACGGAGCACCCGAGGCCGGGGAGTGCCAGGTGAGATTCTGCTCGGGCGATGACTTGGTAAAGCTTCTAAGTCACCTCAGTGCTTGCATCTTGAACATTTATTTGAAGTCTGCTGTTCCCTCAAGAGGCATTAAAGTGTCTTCTTGAATTTACTTTCCTTTGGGCTAAGGACCTCATGTGGCTGCCCTTCATCTCAGCACTTCATCCGGGAAAATCGTCTCCTCGCCTTTGTTTTTTCAAAATCTGTATGGGCTTTCAGCCCAGAAACAAGATGGACTCCTCACTAGTCACTGATATGAGTAGAACATTGGTGATCATGTGCCTCGTTTCAGTTTACTTCCAAGCCTCTATTAATCAGATTTCTTGGTACCAGTCAGCTAATGCTAGACGACCAGTTCTGAACCATCAGACTCCAGTCGAGTTTAAAGCTGCCTGTGTCCCCTCTTGCCGAATGCGGTTAGTGTGCTGCCGAAAGCAGTCGCGGATTTCCTTTGTGTACTTTGGTTTAGTTCGCTCTCACCAGCTGTATTGAACTCGATCTTCACAGGCCGAGCGGGGCTTATGTCCGTGGAACAGAGGAGGAAGTCCAGAGGCCGTGATTTCCTTAGTCACATGGCTGGTGGATGGCAGAGCTATTCAACCTAGAACTTTAACCACATCCTTTTGATTCAGGCCTTGGCTCTTCTCTACCATGCCAACTTTATCCCCCTAGAAGTTCTAATAAATTTGTTTGGAGAACAGAAAGCTGTCATAATTTAATATGGAAGTATTAGCTCTTACTTATTTTACTGCCCTCCCTCCATGGGTTATTTTATTTACTTATTTATTTATTTAAAAATTAATGTTTGTTTATTTTTGAGACAGAGACAGAGTGTGAATGGGTTAGGGGCAGAGAGAGAGGGAAACACAGATTTCGAAGCAGGCTTCAGGCTCTGCGCTCGAACTCACAAACCGCAAGATGTTGACCCGAGCCGAAGTCGGACGCTTAACTGACTGAGCCACCCAGGCGCCCCTCCCTGGGTTATTTTAAAGCATCAAGCCCTATCTTCCCCTCGATCAAACTTTACCTGGTTCATGAAAAAATTATTTGTAAAACATACCGATGTGTGTTATTACCTTAGATGTAGGCATTAATGGACGGTTAGTCATAAAAACGTGGATGGGTTGGTTTTATAACTTTGGAAGGAAAAACATCTTTTTTTAACTTTAAAATGTTGAGATTTGAAAATACACTATATACACCCTGAACTGTTAGGATTTCTGGACCCTTGGTAATGTACAAGGTCTTCCCGGGTTGAGCAGGAAATGGAGTGTAGCCGGGAACCGCCGTGAGCCGCGGGCTGGATTGTGACGGGACTTAAAGACTCCAGGTGCCACCATGGTCTTGGACCTGCTGGGCCCATTAGGGATCATGGATGAACAGATGATCAGGGTGAGGCATGAATAGGAGTAACTGAACAAACCAAAGGAACGAAACCTGGAAAAGGACCTGTTCCGACTCAGAGCTGAGTACTTCCATGTGCTGGGGAATCTCCCAGGGCACGCCACTGCCTAATTTTTTTTTTTTTTTTAATTTTTGAGAGACAGAGACAGTGTGAACAGGGGAGGGTCAGAGAGAGAGGGAGATACAGAATCCAGAGACAGACTCCAGGCTCATGAGGTAGCTGTCAGCACAGAGCCTGATGCGGGGCTCGAACCCACAAACCGTGAGATCATGACCTGAGCCGAAGTCAGATGCTCAGCTGACTGAGCCACCCAGGCGCCCCAGGCCACTGCTGAAGTATGCGTGTGGCTGGAAGACTGCTCAGCCACCACGGATTGCAGTCATTCTGTGCTCAGCTTTACCTCCTCAGACCCAAGGGTACGCAGGAAAGGAATCAGAACCGAACGTCAAATTAGACTTTGACTTTTAAAAGTCCTCTTCCAGAGTTTAGGTTCTTACACAAGTTCTAGAAAATATGTGTTCTTTTTCTTTGGCTCTAGAGCTTGGGTTGAGGGGATTGGAGTTAGAAAATTTGGACTAATCAGATTGTTAATAAGTCCTTTTGTTTGGGGAATGCAGTCATAAAAAGATGAAGGGCTTTCCAAACCTATGGGGCTGTAGGGAGACAAAACGGAGAGGGACAGAGAGAGAAGGAATCTGAAGAAGACCACGGGAAATTGATAAGCTGGGATGGGAGGAGATGTTGGGGTACACTCTATTTTAAACATTATTTTCAATGACATAGTAGTTTGCCTTTATGGTACATTTGAAGATCCCCTTTATGGGGCACCTGGGTGGCTCAGTCGGTTGAGTGTTCTACTCATGATTTTGGCTCAGCTCATGATCTCACGGTTCCATGGGTTTTGGTCCTGCATTGGGCTCGGTGCTGACAGTGTGGAGCCTGCTTGAGATTCTCTCTTACTCTCTTTCTGCCCCTCCCCCACTCATGTTTTCTCTGTCTCTCAAAATAAATAAATAAACATTAAAAAAAAAAAGGATGAGCCTTAAAAAAATCCTTTTAAATTCTATGCATTTGTGATAAGGAAGGGCTATAAAAATAGGCGGGGGAAAGTGGCTTCAAGCAGTATATTGCTTTTTTTAACATTTTAAGTTTTATATAAGGTTAAAGTTTTTAATTATGAAAGTTTTCAAACATATACAGGAATAGAATAAACTTCCCCATGACTTCCACTCAGTTGTCGAGCTTTTACCTGTTTGCTTTGTTGGTGTTTTTTTCTAATTATATTTTAAAGGAAATCCGCTGTCATTTCAACCCTGCCTCCTTCACTGTGTGTCTCCAGACAATCCGGATGTTTTCTTACCCAACTGCACTGCCGTCATCACGTCCAGTTCCCGGCGTATGACCCAGTCTTCCTGGTTATCTCCAGAGTGTCTTTTCTCTTTAACTGCTTTCTTCAAATCAGGATCTACATTCTACTCATTACATTTGGTTGTTAATGTCTCTTAAATTTTCCTTAATCTGTAACAGTCCTTTCCATTTGTAGCTTTTTTCCCTCGTGTCATTGACTGGTGGGAATCCATTCCGTTGAACTGTGGAGTGTCCCAAATTCTGTATTTGGCTGATGGCTTCTTTGTGGTATCATTTAACTTTGTTTGCAACTCCTCATGTTTCCTGCAAATGAACTTTTTGGTCTCAGAACTCCTTTATACCCTTAAATTATTGAGGACGCCGAAGAGCTTTCAGTTGCATGGTTGTACCTGTCCACTTTACTGTACTAGAAATTAAAGCTAAGAAATTTAAAAAATATTTGCTAGTTAGAATAATCATGCACCTATTATTATCACAAAAATGTTTCAGAAATATATTTTCCAAAACAAAAGAAGAGTGGCATTGTTATACATGTTCGTACATCTCTAATGTCAGCCTTAATAGAAGACAGATTCTTGTATCTGTTTCTGTCCATGTTACCTTGTGACATCACACACCAAGTAGCCTGTGGAAAACTCTACAGGCGTGAAAGAATGAGGGTGAAGAAAGCAAATGATGTCTTAGTATTATGAGAATGGTTAGAACCTTATGGACCACCTGGTGATAGGGTCCCCTACACCCCATTTTGAGAGACAGCTGCCTCAAGAGACTTGATTCTAGATTCAGGTTCGACCTTTTGGTAAGAGCACTTCACTGCTGGTGATGCACGCTCCGTATTTTATCATTAGAATCACACCGTATTGGGTCATGTTACTGCTTCTAGGATTCACTGATGCGTTCAGGTGAGCCCTTTTGATTTTTAGTAGGGCGGTACCAGCGTTCTGTAGTATTGGTAGCTGTAAGTATCCACTTTTGTCATCTTTCTCAGTATTCTATGTATTTTCAGTTTTCCCTAATTAATAGGAAGGAAATGTCATCGCAGTTTACTCTTGAATTTTTCTAGTAATTGGTTGGTTGTTTTGTTTTTTACATTTTTTCATGTGTTCACTTATTTTATCTATTGTGTATCAATTTCTTTGGACTCATACCTATTTGATCTGTTGATGGCTCTTTTCTTTTAATGTTTATTTTTGAGAGAGGGAGAGAGACAGAGCACCAGCAGGGGAGGGGCAGAGAGAAAGAGAGGCAGACACAGAATCTGAAGCAGGCTTCAGGCTCTGAGCTGTCAACACAGAGCCCAACGCGGGGCTCGAACTCACAAACTGTGAGATCGTGACCTGAGCCGAAGTCGGATGCTCAACCGACTGAGCCACCCAGGCACCCCTCTTGTTGATGGCTTTTTCATTAATTTGGGCCAAATTCTTATCTAAGACATAGGTTAAGCCTCTCCTCTTCACTATAATATTTTGCCCTTTCTATGTTGCATCTTACTTTTGGTTATGCTATCTCTTACGTACCGAAGTCTTTTTGACTGGTGATCTTTTTCCTCATTGAGAGTGGACTTCCAGGAAAATGGAAAATTGGTAGCACTGAATTTGGAATCTTGTATATGGAAAGGGCTGTAAGAATCAGCTGTTCTTGTTCTGTCTTTTACAAAAAGAAAAGGAAGACCTAGAAAAGTTAACGGTTTACATAGACACGGTGGATGGATGGCCAGGGTGGAGACAGAGATTGTTTTCCCTCAGTTCTACTGCTGTTTCTAATACGCTCTTCCGGTCAGTTTGGAGTGAGGATGGAGGACTTTGTCTTTTGGTTAAAATCAAAGATTTCTGATTTTCTTACCGTGAATTTTGTGCTTTGTGAAGGTTTGCTTCTTCTTAGAATAGCAGAGCAGCTGTTGTACTTAGTGGAGAATGCACTATTTCTCATCTTTAAAATACTGTTTAAAATTGTTTAGTATTGTTGCCTTCCCAGAGTGAAACATGATCCAATTTTGGCCACTGTTTTCCCTGACAGGAAGCCTGCTGACCTGCAGAACTTGGCTCCTGGGACCCACCCACCATTTATAACTTTCAACAATGAAGTCAAAACGGATGTAAATAAGATTGAAGAATTTCTCGAAGAAGTCTTATGCCCTCCCAAGTGAGTATCAAAGAAAATATGTATAGAAATGTTGCCATCTCTTTATTTTATTTTATTAAAAAATTTTTTTAATCTTTGTTTATTTTTGAGAGAGAGAGAGAGAGATGGAGCATGAGTAAGGGAGGGGCAGAGAGAGAGACACACAGAATCTGAAGCAGGCTCCAGACCCCGAGCTGTTAGCACAGAGTCCGACCTGGGGCTTGAACTCCCGAACCGTGAGATCATGACCTGAGCCAACATCAGACACTTAACCGACTGAGCCACCCAGGCGCCCCTATTGCCATGTGTTTAAAGTTTGGTCTTTTCTGGCCCTTAGAGACCTTTCTCCGGATGGTCCTGGCGTAAAACTCTTACAGTGTTAAGTTGCAGTGACTCGGGCTTCCCTTCATTCATTGTAATTATCGCTCCGCAGATGTCAGAACTGGCTTCTGGCTCGGCCAAGCAGTCTAGGCAGGAATGGGATTAAGCCACAGGAATACACATGGAAGGTGGGTTTGGGACGTGGGAGCTACGTTAGGTTAGCTCTGGTTATTTGAGGGGCAGTGGATCCAAACTGAGAAGTTTGGGAGGGGAAGAGGCGGGAAGGAGGTGCAGAGCCCAGGGAGCCGGAATGGCCAAGCAGGAGTGTGCACCGGCTAGCAGGGGGCTTCCTGATCAGGCCGTTTCAGAGGTACCTGCCTAAAGCTGTCACGCGAGGGAGTTGACTCTTTAGACCGTGTCCCTGGGATTCGGTTTTCATTGATGTATTTCTTTGAGGTGTTCTGGATTCCCAGGCCCTGCACGTTTGCCCACACGGCTAACGATTTTCAAGTCCTCCACTGTGTTTCCTACTCCGTGAGGGACAGCTGAGGGGCAGGCAGACCGTAGTGACAGCGGCCTGAATTGCACACGTGGACTTTTGCACCCTCCTGTCATCCTGGTGTCACTTCAACACATGATGGATTTCTCTTAGGCTTTTCTCATTCTATCATCCTGAACATGGAAATGTTTTTGAGGCTTTCTTGCTAGTTGATTAGACTTTTACTCTCCATATCCAGATAAATTTCCCAGCAATGGGGTGACTGGGTCCGAGGGTTCTAAAATAATTGCTTCCTCAGAACTCGCTCATTTGTTTATTCAAACAGTTCCCGAGCCACAAAGCCGTCTGAATACCGTGGTGAATAGGACCCGGTTCCTACCCTCAGGTCCATGATGGATGGAGGGGGGTGGTGGACGGAGGCAGGAGAGGCTTTAGAAAAGAGAGGATACCCGGATTCAGCTTTAATCAGCAGACAGCGGCCTCCTGCAGGCGAACGGAGGAGAGCGACGGGCACCCGGCTCGCTGCAGCCGTAGGGACCACGGTTTCCGGTCTCCCTTCTCAGGGGGGGCGGGCATTCAGGTAACAGCAGAGCTGATCCCAAACACGTCCAAGTGTCTCAGCGCTCGGCGCTCTGTAGGACGGCCCGGCTTCCTGGATCGGCCTGGAGGGTAAACACTCCCACTTTGCTTTTTATACGCAGAGGGTTCAGCTCTGTTCTGTTCGTTTTGTTCACAGAGATACTCTACCCGGAGATGGTCTTTTCTTTCAGTTTAAATAATTTAAGCCTTGGAAATCTTTCTAAAAATATATATATAAGTAAAGAAAAAAAATAAGATTTGGATCATTTGGAGATCTTTCCGTCCTAAAAGGTTTACAGTGTGCTAAATTCTCTGTAAGGGCATTTTCTTTTTTTAAATCATTTTGGTTTTTTTATCATGCTAAATGTACTCTTTTTTTGAAATGTTTATTTTGATAAAGAGAGCGAGAGCGTGTGCATGCGCAGAGGTGAGCAGAGGAGAGGCAGGGAGAGCGAGAACGAGAAGGAGAGAGAGAGGGAGAGAATCTCAAGCTGGCTCCACACTCAACACAGAGCCCAACACAGGGCTCCATCTCACCAGTATGAGGTCATGACCTGAGTTGAAATCAAGAGTCGGACACTTCCCCGGCTGAGCCGCCCAGATGCCCACTAAGTGTGCTCTTTAATCCCCATCCCTTATTTCCATGATTTTCCTTGTTTTAGTGTTGTAGTTTATATTCTGAAGAGTTTCTTCTTTTCTTTTTTTATAACATTTATTTTATTTTTGAGAGAGAGGGTGACAGAGTGCGAGGAGGGGAGGGGCAGAGAGAGAGGGAGACACAGGATCTGAAGCAGGCTCCAGGCTTCCAGCTGTCAGCACAGAGCCCGACGTGGGGCTCGAACTCACAAACCGTGAGATCCTGACCTGAGCCAGAGTCGGTGCTTAACTGACTGAGTCATCCAGGTGCCCCTCTTCTGAAGAGTTTTTAAGTAAAGTTTTTAAGTATCACTTCGTTTGTAGAAAGGAGTATTAAAAAAGTTTTTTTAATGTTTATTTATTACCGAGACAGAAACAGAGCATGAGCGGGGGAGGGTCAGAAAGAGAGGGAGACACAGAATTGGAAGCAGGCTCCAGGCTCCGAACCGTCAGCCCAGAGCCCGACGTGGGGCTGGAACCCATGAACTGCGGGATCATGACCTGAGCCGAAGTCGGACACTTAAGCAGCTGAGCCACCCAGGGGCACCAGAAGGGAATGTTGCTGATGTTGCTGATGGCTCTGCCGTTAACATTAACTCACGTTCAAGTGCCAGTTATGTGCCGTGCGCCGCGCAGCATGGGTTATGTTTGTGGATGATCTCTGTCCTTTCACAGACTTTGTGGAGAAACCGACGACAAGTAACCTACATGACCTGTCCAGGGTTTTCCAGTCACTGGTGGCAGAGCCGGCGCACTCCACAGCCAGGCCCGTGTGACTTCCAAGACCCGCGTTTCCTCTGTTTTCTCCCTTCTAGTTTTCTATTGTTGACCTTGACTTTTTTTTTGACCTTGACTTTTATAACAGGATGAACTGCAAGTGTCTAATGGGATTGTGCTTTAGTGAGCATAAAATTGCAGGCTGGTTCGAGTTTGGAGGAAGGGCAGGAAAGAAATCAAAGATCGTTTCCTGTGATGGGCAAGGGGACCGAAGGTGTTTGTCAAACTTCCTCTACTGAGTCCTTTTTAGGAAATGGGTGAGGCTTAATTTGGGATGAGTTTACTTCTCTGCCCTGGAAAAGTGCATTTGGGTCGGCAGCCCCTCCCCTCTCGGGGCCTGCGTCCTGCGGCCCCTGCTGTGAGATGCTGATGAAGAGCAGCCTGCGTCCTGCACTGTTGTTTCTGGAGGATGTGCAGGGGGAGGAAGGAAGTTCTTTCCTTTCCCTTCCCGTGGTGTTCTAGAACATTCAGGGACTGTCCTGGCCCACTGCCTTTCCCCTCAGGGACAAGAAGGTCTTCAGTCCTTAACTACTGCTGACCCTCCTTGCGTCCTGACCGAGAGCCTTCTTGTTTCTGGACTGGATGAAGGGAAAAGGCAGAGGAGTTGCATGCGCCCGCACACCAGAATCTAGTGTCGCTAATAACGTGTTTTTGGCATTTGATGATGCTGAGAACAGAGTGTTTTTATGCGGGCCCTTCTGATTCAATCATGACAAATATAAATACAGGCAACTGCTTGTTCTAGAGTTGTTTAGAGTTTAGAGACTAGTGAAGAGCTTTAAATCAGGGAACTGCTGCTGGTCTGTGTAACCAGCATGCATAGAAGAAACTTTCTCTCTCTTTGCCTCTGGGAAAGTATTTATAAATATATATGTAGTTCCCCTTACTTGAATTAAGGAGGTACTTTGCCAAAAAAAGTTTCAAAAAAGCTTTGAAACTTGGAGTTTTAACTGAAGCAGACCTGCATACGTGGCTAACTTACTGATTTAAAAAAAAAAAAAGGATAGAGGAAGTTAGATAATTTTGGAGACAAGCTCTATAAAGGTTATTAATCCCTTTTTTAAAATGTTTATATATTTTTGAGAGAGAGAGAGAGAGCAAGCAGAGGAGGGACACAGAATGGGAGACACAGAATCTGAAGCCACACTCCAGGCTCTGAGCTGTCAGCACAGAGACCGACATGGAGCTCGAACTCACAACAGTTGAGATTATGACCTGAGCTGAACTTGGCTGATCAAGTGACTGAGCCGTCCAGGCACCTCTCGTCCTTTTTTTTTTTTTTTTCAAGTGTGAAATACAATGAAAGTTGAATTTACAAGGATAACTTAATGGGTTGTGTAGTCAGACTTTATTCTTATAGTCAGATGAGAAAGAAAATGCCTGGGATCTTTCCTGAAAGGATGGGAATATTCGGAGCTCGCCTTACCATTCAGTCTGTGACGTGATACGGAATAAAAGACTGGTCTGAAAGTACCCTGGATGCTCATGCTTGTGGCGTCACTGACACACAGCCTTTAGTGATCACTTGCCTCCTTTTTGTTAAATGTTGAAATGAAGGTTCTCAGTTGAGTTTTTGCTTTATCAAGCCGTTTGGGAAGGTGAATCATGATGAATTGTTAAAATCCAGTATTTGGGGAAATGCAACATAAACTGGCAACTGATTTTGGACCTGTTGGTTTAGAATTTGATTTATCTTTCAGAAAGAACCCAATCTGTAGGAAAACAAAATCGAAAACAGTATTTGGGGACAGGAAATCTGAGTGTTAGTTTGGCAGTACTTTTAACTGGTCTAGGGATTTCAGGGCCAAGTATGTAAGCTTTCTGGAACAGAATTTCCAGAAAAATTCTCATTTAAGTAAAATGAGAATTTGAGATCGTCTCTTAGGACTGTAAGTATTCTAGCTCTTAAATAGTACAAATGTAATGGTTTGTCTTGGAGAAGAGTCGGGCATGCCTAACCTGCTGTAGAGGATGGTTTTTAGTTTATAAGAATTGTAATAGGGGCGCCTAGGTAGCTCAGTTGGTTAAGCAGCCGACTTTGGCTCAGGTTATAATCTCGCAGTTCGTGAGTTCGAGCCCACGTTGGGCTCTGTGCTGACAGGTCAGACCCTGGAGCCTGCTTCGGATTCTGTCTCTCTTTGTCTCTCTGTCTCTGTCTCTGTCTCTCTCTCTGCCCCATCCCTGCTTATGTTCTGTCTCTTAAAAATAAATAAACATTAAAGAAAATGAATCGTAATAGCATCTTTTATGTATGGGTAAGGATATGCTGACCTCAAATCGTTCTGCATTCTCACCTGGTCGTTAGAATAGGTCTTTAGTAAATATGCGTCTGTGTGCTCGTCCTTAGGTCCCCTACACTCAGTATAATGCCTCAGAGTAGACACTTAATAATTAGCCTAAATGAATATATGTGAATAATGAATATATAAATGATCTACGATTTAAGCCTGCCTTCAGACCTGTTATTTTGAGAATTAGGAAGCTTGTATTATTAGAAAAGGTAGGTCCAGCTAACTACTGGTTGGGGGAAAGAAGAATAATTATGGACACTTGGCTAGAGGAAGACCTAGGTGTATGGAAGAGGCGCTGAGGCTCCTTGGGCTATTTTTTGTTTGGAATGCGTCAACGGAGGTACTGTATTACAAGCAGTAAAAACATTTAAACTGGGGGCTGGTTGTTTTTGTAGTCAAGGGGGCTTCAGGGACGGTGAACCTGGAGTTAGCTCTTTCAGCTCAAGTCGGCAGGGGAGGAGAGCAAGAAAGAGGGGAAAGTTTTCTATAGTTAAGAGGAAAACATATGTATATATATAATTACGTTATTAATATAGTATACATTATACGTATATAAACTTGTGAAATTCATTGTTCATTGAAAAATTTGTTCTGTAAATATTTTTGTTTATAAGAGAAATCTTCAAGCTTAATAATTGAGAGCTCTTAAAATGAAAGATAAATTGAACATGTTTATCATAGATCCTTTATAATCTCCTTACCAATGTAGTCCTATGTCCAGACTTTTAGATGTACCTGTCCTTGATTTCAGAATCGCAAATGTAAAAAAAATACGAATAGAAAAGCCAACCAGAAACTATAGCTTGCAACTAAACTAAATTTCTACCTAAAAATACCTCACCTTCATTTTTAATTTTAAAGAAGTGCAAAGACAGCATCCTAAAATATATGAAGAAATCTAAATTAGTAGTAGTTTAATGTAAGATTTTTTCCCAAAGTCTTAACTCCCCCCACCCCACTTTCCAGGGACACTTCGCAGGGGCCTTTGAGCAGATGAATCTTCCTACTGGGGCGCTGATGAATTCCTGTGGCCCCCCAATCCCGGGGTGGGTGCGACCCCGCCCAAGGGAAGAGGGAGGAGCTGAACCTTTTCACTTGTATTTTCCAGTTTGAGGAAGAAATAGACACTGAGTATGTGTGTTTGGAATTTAAATGTGCAAAATACACATCCGTGTGGTTGGTTTTTTTTTTTTTAAAGCTGTGTGTCATGAATGTCTGTTGTTAAAGTCGATCGACTTTGTAACAACACAATGGAACACTTGTTAGCAGAATTACAGACAACCTCTTTTCCTGTCGCCCAGTGCCACCTTTACAGTGTCTGATACAGGGGGGGTTCGGAAAATTCCGAGTGTGGGATCAAAGTGAGTGATCTGCTTCCTGCTGTTTTTGTCTTGACCCAAATGCCTGATTCTTCCTGCTGTCGGGGCTGGCACTGCCGGGTGGGGTGGTTCGGGGCAGGGCACACACCGAGACTCTGGCTGGCATCTGCTTTGAGAAAGCTCTGTAGTTACAGTGTGGCTGGTGCAAGCGGAGGAAGTGAATTGTTAACCAGAGGTGACACTGGTTTATTTAAATACGTACTCGGTTACCCAGCCACACATCACCGATGGCTGCCCTGTTGGGAAATTCAGATAGAGTATTTCCTCCATTATAGGAAGTTCTTGGACAGTGCTGCCGTGGGGCTCTCTTCCTGAGACACGTGTTGGCCTGGGGCGCACCTCAGCGCCAGCAGCCTGTGTCCCCAGCACGCTGATTTAGAAGATGGAAGTGCGGATGCCCTTTGCTTGCCAAGAATATTAATACGGGACCAAAAACACTGTGCAGAGCTTTGTTCCCTGAGGAAAAGACAGGTCTTAAAAATATCATAGAAAACCGATGATGGCGTTTCTTAGAGTCGTAACTGTTAAGAGATGTCTAGTAACTGCCAGCACGTTGGTTTGTGGATTGAGAGGACCCAACGCTAATGTATCTTTGGAGGATCTCTAATCCTTTATCCTCTTTTCTCGCTAGGTACCTGAAGCTTTCACCAAAACACCCCGAATCAAATACTGCTGGAATGGACATCTTTGCCAAATTCTCTGCATATATCAAGAATTCAAGGCCAGAGGCTAATGAAGGTAAAAAACAAAAAACAAAACAAAAAGAAGCACAAATGATTGGAGATTGGATTACCACTGCAGATAAACAAACCAAAAAAACCCCCCTCAAATCCAAAATATCCCGTTATAATGGTGATTATTAGTGAACATTTTAGAGTCCAGATATTCCTGTTAAGTATTAAAAACTAGCTTTCCAAGTTGATTAGAGATTTGATGATAAGCCAAAGTCCCAAATTGTCATTTTCCCGTTGCTGGCTAGTGGCACAGTGCCTAGCGTATAGTGGATGTGATAAAATGTTTATTGAACGAATTGTTTCCATAGTCTTCTGAGAAGTTATCGCCCACGGGAGCTACACCAAGAATTAACGGTGCATCAGAAATCATGGATTCCGTGGTTGTGGCGGTCTGGAGTAGACTGATCTAACTTCATTTAAATCATTACTAAATCTTTTGTTTATTGTTGGGTTCTGGCAGCCTAAAATCAGCCTGGGTGGATTTTTGTGATAATTGTCCTTTTAAGAAATTTTTTTTAATTTTTACTTTTTAAAATATTTTAAGTAGGCTCCACACCCAACATGGGGCTTGAACTCATGACTCTGAGATCAAGAGTCATGCGCTCTGCCAGGGAGCCAGCAGGGGGTGCCTATGTTAGTTACCCTTAAAGAGCAATTTCAGGAGGTACTCGAAGAGAGCGTTTATACTGGGGAGTATATTTCCTCATTTCTTGCATCCTCAAATAGAATTTTAGTTTCAAGTTGTATTTTTTGGTGAGTATTGTTTAGGGTAGTACAGATACAAATTCCTTCTTTTATTTATTGAAGGGCACTGTCTTCTTTCATTTACCGAAACCCTATATGGTGAAGGGAAGTCTTTTTGAAAGAGGTCCCATTTAATGAACCTTGTCTTACCTACACCGTTTAGTGCTTTTTCTCTTTGAGAAGCGTCAAAGCATCAAGCGTCATTCTCTCTGGATAAAACTCAGTGGAGAGAACATGAGTGTTTATTAATTCAAAGTAATCACAATAACCCAGACCAGCTCCTAAAGACGCTCGATTCCCTCGTTTTAGACCGTTTGGGAGCCCAGGTGTGGTTCTTTTAGGTAGAAGTTCATGGCTGCAAATGAACAGGAAGGGGAAAACCATCAGCGCTGGTTAAGCAAGAATAAGCATCTCTTAACGAGTAGAAACACTTGCTCGTTTTCTGATGTTATTTCAATAGGCGGAGTTCCAAGCTACTCAGGCTTTTTAATTATTATTATTGTTATTAGATTTTAAATTGCAGCAGTTTATAATTGAGTATTGAATTTCACTGGTTTTGGGGGTAATAGTCCCTGTGTGCGATGTTTTTCTACGGCAGAAGGAAGGAGGGAAAGCCTTAGCATCCAGGCCTGGCTCGTAGCTGCTCTGCACGTCCCAGGAGCTGCCTGGGGTTGGGAGCAATTTTCCAAAGGAACCGGCTCTTTTTCTGACGGATATTTCAGCCCAAGCCTTTGATACACGAAGTTAACAGTTACATCGGAGCCCCTCCCGTCCACAGCCAGTATCTTGTGTTGCACCTTCCTCCAGGCCGGCGACGCTTCTTTCTTTGACGCTGTCCTTTTATATCCAGATGCTTTTGAAGTCTTGGAGTTAAATTCATAATGTTTTTATTTCTCCACGTAGCCTTTGGAAGCTGGAGGGTGGCTGAATTTCTTCTGACACTTGGTGGGGAGGAAAGGGGAATAAAATATGTATGCTTAAACCCCCCTCCCCCCCCCCCCAAACAAAGCCAAACAATTGCTTTGGGGGACGGGATCCAGGGGAGAAGTGACTCATTTAAGTACAACTTTGTATTCTGTTTTTCCCTATCAATTTGTTACTGTCTTAAGTAGCCACCTACGCTGCTTGTCCTTAGAATGTTGTAACCGCTAAGAACAAACCACATATCGGATCAGACAGTGCATAACTTAGAAGGCTTTATATTAAATTACCTATTGGTAAATAAGAATTCCAGTTGCCAAGCAACCTGCCCCCATAGGGCCTGTCACTGCCAGGGGACTTTAGAGAACAATATTCCAAATTACTTTGGAGCTTACTGAGTGTATATATATATGTATATATTTGTTGCAGATGTCTTATCTGTCCATTTAGTGCAATGAAATGCCTTAAATAAGCCTAAGAAATTAGTGCTCTGCCTCCTTCTCCCCCCAAACTATAAACTGCTTATGTGGAGACGGATTTGTCATTTTACACAATAAATCAGGGTAGGCAAGTTTTTGATTAGTTTTATCAGCCTATTAAGTATTTTACAAAACTCAGTATGTTTGAGCCGTTTTAAGACCTTTTAAGACCTAATTCTAAGTAAGGGATTAGATGCCTAGGTCCTGCGGTATTGGGCCAGTGAAAGAGAAGCGCTAGTACTTGGATTAGGTAGAAAATAAACAGGGGTTAAAGAATACAATAAAGGGAAATACGGTAGGTGTGGAGGGAGGGAGGGAGGGAGGGAAGGGTGATTTCGTGGTGACCCGGCCCAGGTGGATTGGGAGTAATCTTTTGAAACCTTAACGGAAGTTAATAGGTAATTCCTTTTATGAGAATGAGTTAGGTATGACTTGTCCAGATCTACTTTTTTTTTAATTCTGTGATTTCATTAATTTATGTAATTAAGTTCCCAAATGTAACTGTTTAATAGATAATTTATTAGAGTATTGGTACTCATAATAGTCTTTTTTAAAAAAATGTTTATTTATTTTGAGAGAGGGAGAGAGAGAATCCCGAGCAGGCTTGAAGCTGTCAGCACAGAGCCTGACGCAGGGCTTGAGCTCACGAACTGTGAGAGTGTAACCTGAGCCAAAATCAAGAGTCACTTAACTGAGCCACCCAGGTGTCCTGGTATTTATAATATTCTCTTTAAGTTTTTTTTTAATGTTTTATTTATTTTTGGTACAGAGAGAGACAGAGCATGAGAGGGGGAGGGGCAGAGAGAGAAGGAGACACAGAACCAGAAGCAGGCTTCAGTCTCTGAGCGCTGCCAGCACAGAGCCTGATGCGGGGCTCGAACCCACGAACGTGAGATCTGACCTGAGCCGAAGTCAGAGGCTTAACCGACTGAGCCACCCAGGCGCCCCAATTTATAATATTCTTAAGAGCTCAATGAATTTGGCAGTGATGAAATCTGCCATTAGATGTTGAGGCATATTTCGTGGTGTCCAAATTACTATTTTTAAATGGAGGCCAGGAATCTGTAAGTTCTAATAGGTTCCTGTTTATTCAGAATTCATCTTCCCTCCCTCCTTCCCTCCCTGTCTCCTTCCGTTTCTCTCTTGCTCTCTGTGGAGGTGTTTGGAATCAGAGGGTGGCGGTTCACCATTGGAACTATTACTGAATTGTATATTTAATCATCTTTAAATACTCATTACCACTCCCTGTTTTCTACCTGGCCTTTAAAAATTGTGGAAGATTACCCTTTATTGAAATGAACATAATCATGTTACATTTCATGCTTTCTGCCTTACACTTTCTCATTTAAATTCTACAAGTGATTGAGTAATGTATGCTTATTGAGAAAGTTAAATTGTTTAGAACTAAGTTTCATAGGATTTCACGGCCCCTTCTTTTTAAAAAAATTTTTTTTAATGTTTTATTTATTTTGGATACAGACAGAGACAGAGCACGAGAGGGGGAGGGGCAGAGAGAGAAGGAGACACAGAACCAGAAGTAGGCTCCAGGCTCTGAGCTAGCTGTCAGCACAGAGCCTGACGCAGGGCTTGAACCCACGAACGGGAGATCTGACCTGAGCCAAAGTCGGAGGCTTAACCGAATGAACCACCCAGGTGCCCCTCACTGCCCCTTCTTAATAACGTTATATAAATCCTTCCCCAAGACTTCGTATTCATCCTTTTTTCTGTGTAATTTTGCAAACATTGTATAGGAGTGTGTATTTTACGTTCTGCAATTGTGTTTTTCATATATGACATGGTAGGAGTCTGTAATATGGATTTTTATTTTAACTATTTCCCTATTGATAGTCCTATAGGTTGTCTCAGGTTTTTTTATGATGACAAAACAATACCATCAGTGAATGACCTTGCGCTGAATTCCAAATAGTCCACACCAGTTTATATTCCTACTAATGTGAAAGTATTCATTTCCCCACACTTCTGACCCTGGCATGTGTGTGCGCGCGCCGGTGTGACAATTTTTGCTATATTTTCCTAGACAAGAAAGGGCTTTTGGATTTTAAGAATTAATTTAAAACTAACTGTATGGCCTCTGTAGTAATTAGGTACTAATTTTTGGAGAGCTTTTGAAATACCTTCTTAGGGATGGCAGCATTCCACAGCAGGGGAGCAGTGCTTCGACAAGAGCTACTTTCTCGTGGCTTGCTACTGCCTCCTAGTGGTTGATGTTGACATTTTCTTTCTCTTCATCAACTTCAGATTTTTTTGTGGTTTGTCTTCACAACTTCATTCTGTTTATTGAATGATGCTCTTCAGGACCTCTTGGCACCTCTGTTTTTCCTTGTTTTGTTGGGCTTCCTTGTGTTGTTACATAAAAATGGAATCCAAGTAATTCAGCATTCTTTGTTTTCAGTAATATACCCTTTATTCTGAGATTCTTAATGAATAGTCACTAACATTCTAATGAGCTACAGCAGTTCAACTTCGTTGCAGATGCTATACTAAGTCCAAAATGATGGAAAGAATAGTAATTGTCATGTTTGTCTAGGTTCTTAATTTTCACCTGTGCCGTATTACATCTAGGATGAGAAGCATTATACTTCAAACGTTGTAAATTTAGGATATTTTATTTTTCTGTTGGATACATTTGAAAACCAGTTCCAGAAAAGGATGAATTTAGAGCAGGTTGAAGATCATGGACCTGCCCAGACTTGTCATTCCTCTCAGGTGCCATTGGAGACATTGTCTCAGTATTTGAATTCAGGCACTGGTCTCCTTCCTAGGGGCCGTGATTCTGTTCGTTGTAAACTGAGCAAAAAACAAGTCATTATATCTAATGTGTATTTATTCTCTATTCACTGATTTTGATGGAAAGCATGTGGAATCTTCAAGTTGGTTCCTTTACCGTCCTGAGAGGCTGCTGCCCCAGCCTCAGCCCTTTTAAGTACAACCTGAAAAGTCTCCCATCAACCCCTGGACTCCTCACCAACCCACCTGTTTCTCCCATTTCATTCTCTTGTGAATTTCTGAATTTAACATTTCAGATGACTGTGTGCACGTGAGTAACTTGTATGTAACCAACAAGTTATATTCATTGCCTTTGTATTTTTGATTTGTTTTTAACTGGCTTCATTCCTGGTCACTTCCATCCTTGCGGTTGAGCTCTGCTGACTCCTCAGCCTTTCTTACCGGTTCTGGTGCCTGACGTTTGCTCTGAGAAATCAACTAACCTGGTCCTGGCTGTGGCCAGAGCGACCCTTCACTAACGGAATAGGTAGTTCTTTGATCTTGGTCTTGTCCTCTGTTGCTCGACATACATACATTCCAATCTGTTTGATAATGACCTAAGTAAATTTTTACTGTTGCTTCTTTGCATTTTAAAATGGCTCTTATGTTCTATAGGAATATGCAGTTCCTACTTCTGTTTCAGCTTCTCATGAAGATATCACAGATTCAAATATCTCCACTCCTCTGTCTTTCAAAGCATCTATTCTGGGGCGCGTGGTGGCTCAGTCGGTTAAGGGCCCGACTTCAGCTCAGGTCATGATCTCACAGTTTGTGGGTTCGAGCCCTGCATCAGGCTCTGTGCCGACAGCTCAGAGCCTGGAGCCTGCTTCAGATTCTGTGTCTCCCTCTCTCTCTGACCCTCCCCTGCTCACTCTCTGTCTCTGTCTCTCAAAATAAAGACATAAAAATTTTTTTTAATAATTAAAAAAATAAAAAATAAAAGTATCTATTCTGCATTTTCGCCTGATTTCCTTTTGAACCCTCTCCAGACATTTAAGAAATTCTAAACTTTTATACTTAGTTGTTAGCCTTTCTCAGTCCGGGGCAGATGTGGCTCAGGTGTCTAGTCTGTGGGTGGGTAGAGTGCCGTGAATTTCAGGGCTATGCAGAAGCAGCACAAGACACGGACTTTACCTTTGAAGAAAAAGTAGCGCTGTTGGGGAAACAAGAATAATGTATTAATTTGATAACAAGAATTAGAAGGAAGGCATTTATGATTTAGTAGACTATTAGTTTAATATACACCAGCCCTGAGTTTAAAAGTTTAACAGTTCTAAAAATCTAACAATGCTTCTATTAAAATGCTGAGCATAATGAATACATATTTTTATTTTATTATTTTTTAAATGTTTGTTTAATTTTGAGAAAGAGAGAGCATGGGTGGGGGGGAAGGAGCAGAGAGACAGGGAGACACAGAATCTGAAGCAGGCTCCAGGCTCTGTGTTGTCAGCATTAGAGCCCGACACGGGGCTGGAAATCATGAACATGAGATCATGACCTGAGCCAAAGTCGGATGCTTAACTGACAGCCACCCAGGCACCGCACTAATACATATTTTTAAAAAACATATTTAAAAAACTGGGTGATGGGCATTGAGGAGACCACTTGTTGGGATGAACCCTGGGTGGGTATGTAAGTAACGAATCATGGGAATCTGCTCCTAAAGCCCGATTAGCTAACTTGACAATAAATTATATATTAAAAAAAAAAAACGTTTCAGGGAGAGTGGGAAAAAATATTAAAAGCTACAAAGTGTAGTTATCAAATACTGACTTTAAAGTAACTTTTAAAAAACTGTTTTTTTAATCTTTTAAAAGTTTTAAAGTGTTGGAGGTGCCTGGGTGTCTCAGTTGGTTAAATGTCTGATTTCGGCTCAGTGCATGATGTCGCAATCCGTGAGTTCAGCTCAGTGCATGATGTCACGGCCCATGAGTTCGAGCCCCACGTTGAGCTGACAGAATGTGAAGCAGGCCAGGCTCCCGTGCTGTCGGCACAGAGCCCAACATGAGGCTCGAACCCACTGACGGTGAGGTTATGACCTGAGCTGAAGTTGGACGCTTAACCAACTGAGCCAGCCAGGCGCCCCTCTGTCCTTTGTCGATAGATAGTTTGTTTCCAAGCTCTGTTGGTTTTTATCTCTAAAGTACCTCTGAATTCCATTTATTCCTTTCTTTGTCTACAGCCCCTTTTATCTGGACTGCTAGGAAGGGACCAAGGATTAATGTGGAAGAGGTTTCGGGTTAGGACGTATTTATGTTGGTGGGGAAATATCTAACATGCCGCATATAAAAACTTTTGTCTTTTACTCTAATGGAACCAAGCTTATTCAAACTTACAACTGTATCGATTGTCACTTTGGGATATTTAACTTTTTTATGGCCAAGCACTGTAGTCAAGAGTGTGAGTTCGTCCATTCAGGGCGTGGGGGGTGAAGGTGGGTTGGGAAGGCAGAGGGTAAGAAGGATAAGAAGACCAGTCGATTCCAGATCCCTCTCCAACGACATCCCCCCCGCCTTCTGCTGAAGGTCCTTAACCTTGACTTTCCAGGTGTACAGGGTTGGCTTTTGTCTCCCTTCATGTCTGAATTATAACAGTTAAAGCATCTTAATCTAGTTGGCTGAAAAGCCCCCTGGTTCAGTATTCTAAATTGAACTCACTAATCTGACCTCGGTGTTTTCAATTCTAAAATGTGCAATTCTTGGCTTCTCATGTATTACAAGATAGTGCAAAGACTTCAGGGTTTTTGCTTGGATTGTCTGTATTGGAGTTTCTTAACACGTTTCTTGGTGATAAATCCACACCTTCCGGGAGAAGCAGGCATTAACATTCAGGGCAAGGATCTCTGTCGTGGCAAGATTTTCTTCCCTAGATTTGAATTAATAGGTGTGCCTTTTCGCACTCGCTTTTCTAGTTTAAGCATCAAGTGTGGGGGCTGTGGTGTGTTTGTAAGTGGGGCACTTAGTTATTAAGTTTTACAGACTGCAGTTTCTGAAACGGTCCTGCTTGCTTCTGTATTTATCTGAACAGAAGTGTTTTCTCATCCGTGGCCCCAAGTGAACACGGTCCCGGAGAGCAGGGACCTTGGCTTTGCATCACAGTGAGCGCTTGATGACATCGTTTCGGGCTTGAGGAGTAGCGCTCGGACTTCGGGGCTTGGGTGGTCCTCCTTCTTACGGTAGCCCCGTCTTTCTTGCAGCCCTGGAGAGGGGTCTCTTGAAAACTCTGCAGAAACTGGATGAGTATCTGAATTCCCCCCTCCCCGACGAAATTGATGAGAACAGTATGGAGGACATTAAGTTCTCTACACGTAAATTTCTGGACGGCAATGAAATGACATTGGCTGACTGCAACCTGCTTCCCAAACTGCACATTGTCAAGGTAGGCCTGTGGCATGTGGTGTCCCCTGCAAGTAGGCCGGCTGTTCTGTGCTTCTTGAGACAGCACTTTCTCTGTGCGTAAAATCTTCTTCATCTGCTGAAGACCAGGAACCCCCGAACAGTAGAACTTAATGCTATTTGGGCAACAGTTGAAATGCCCTAGAGTTAATTAAGTGGAAAATCATGTCTTGAAATTGAGGCATATGAGAAAGAAGAATATTTTTTCCTGTGACTGCATAAAAACTAAACAAACATGACAGGTAACTTGGAATTGGAGTTTGCTACACTGACTCATTGTCAAATTCGGTTCTGTGATCATCTGGTTATTTCTGTATGAGGAAAAAATACTAAGTGAGCATTAAAAAAATTTTTTTATGGTTTTTATTTATTTTTGAGAGACAGAGACAGTGCGAGCAGGGGAGGGTCAGAGAGAGAGGGAGATACAGAATCTGAAGCAGGCTCCAGGCTCTGAGCTGTCAGCACAGAGCCCGACGCAGGGCTCGAACCCATGAACCGTGAGATCATGACCTGAGCCGAAGCCGGACGCTTAACCAACTGAGCGACCCAGGTGCCCCCTAAGTGAGCATTTCTTGTGTAAGATGCTGTGCTAAATAGTAGTAAACCCTAGTCGTGCAGTAAAGGTCAAGACCAAGGAAAATCAACATCTAAAATAGGATGCGTGCTTTAAGGTATTTATCCGGTCATGACACTCGGCTGTCCCTCTGGATCCTCAGAGCAAGTGTTTCCGGTCACTGACATTACTGAAGTTCGGATGTCACGTGTAGTCCTGTCATCATTTAAAACTCCAGTTAAGATGAACGTGACTTCTTCTCAAAAAACAAAAACAAAAACCCAAAAATGCAAACCAGCGCTCAGAGATTCAGAGAATTAGTTCGCCCCCAAATCAGAGATCTGTCTTGTGTACAATTCCTGGGAAATAAATGTTCACTTCCAACCTCTTTGTGTTTCAGGTGGTGGCCAAAAAATACCGCAACTTTGACATTCCGAAAGCAATGACCGGCATCTGGAGATACCTGACCAACGCCTACAGTCGGGACGAGTTCACCAACACCTGTCCCAGTGACAAGGAGGTGGAAATCGCTTATAGCGACGTAGCCAAAAGACTCACCAAGTAAACTGTCCTTTGTGAGAGAGATGTCTTCACGTCTTCCCCTAAGAACATGCTTCTCCTAACAGACTGCTCCTGTTCCTCTAAAGTAGAAATCTTATTTTGCATGAACGTGCAGTTATGCAGGATTAGGGTAAAGGGTAGACAAGGCATAGTAGCTGTCGTTAAGTACACACTCCTAAGCAGTATTATGTTAAAGTTCTTCACTCTGTCTCCCCCTCCCGCCCATAGCCCCCGCTCCCCCCATCTGGGGACACTCCGTCCGCTCTTTTCACCTTGGGGTGGCTTGCCATCCCTCCAGCGCCCTCACTGTTGTGTCTGCTCACTGTGTGGACCACAAAACCTGTAAGTGGTGTTGACGTTGACCACGGCCGCCTCAGTCAGGCCCCCTGCTGGCGCGCGAAGCGGGGCACAAGGCTTCTCTGTGTCTGGGATTTTAGCCTCCCTCCTATCAGAATACACCGCGCCCGTCAGGTTCAGGATCACCCAGCCTGTCCCGGGTGTGCTCCCACCAGTGAAGAGAGCCTTCCACCAAAAGTCACTACACACTTCGCTGTTTCACGTCTGCACGTGGGTGTTTGCTTTCCCCGAAAGCGTTTTTCCTTCATGCCGGTGATAACGCCTGACGCTGTGTAGCTACGTAGAAGCTAGGAGTTTAGAGAGAGGGATGATGATCCTCAAGGTCTTTCTCAAGCATTTTATCCACATGAGAAGAACCAGTGGGCACCTGTTGTTCTGCCTACACGTGTTCCAGGCTTGCGTTGTTTTGTTTTGTGTGTGCTTTGCCCAGTGCCATTCCTTTGGAACATTACGGCTGCCCTCCTTTATTTAAAAAGCTCCTGTTTAGGTAAGCCTAGACCTTGCCGTCTGTAGATCTTTTGAGCAACACACTACGTAAACTGATACTTAGTTGACTTTGCAGTACAAGGATTTGTGATGTCAAGACTAACCCTCACAGATATTAACCTAAGGAATGCAGGGTGGGGTCATCAATGCCAACTAGGATTGCGTTTCTGAGGCCTGTGTAATTAGTATGGGTACCCTCGAGAATGCATCATCCATCCCGTCTTGGAAACAAGATAAAACACACATGACGAGCCTCCCCATTCCACCCCCATTCGCCGTTCAGCTTTGGGTAGAGAGAGGATGCTCGCTCCTTTGGGACTGAGCGGCAGTTGTGACGGTGAGCACGGACTGACTCATCTCAGTCGCTGGACTTCCCTCAATTAAATGTTTCTAAAGCCACACGGAGGAGTAGCACTCTGCGTGCTTGTTTTTTCAACTGAAGTCCTAAACCAGGGGTAATCTGTGCTCTGACAAGGAGGGCGAACTTGGTAAAAATAAAACAAAAGTCTGCTATGTATTTATTCATCAAAAAACCCCATACTTTATAAATACCGCTTCAAAGACCCTGGCTGTGACTAGACTACATTTTTGGTCATCTTTTATATGTAACTTAGTTTAAGAAGTGCTACTTCTCATAGGCTGTTTTTGGAAATTTAAGTCTATTATTGCTTTCAAACGGCAGTGCTTTGCCCCCTTTGATATGGTGACATTCAGTCGGCGCTGGCGTTCTGGAAGCAGCCCGATCTTTATGAACATTCTGCATCTTTATGAGTAATTGCTTGGGCAGAAGATGAGCTCCATGTTGTATCCGTTTGGCTCGGGGACGCCTCTTTGCCTTACCTTTCTTCAAACTTGTTATTGCTGATCAAATTTTGGGCACCCGCCTTTTTTATAATTAAATATTGGATGGTGACATCACTGGTTCCAAGCAAAGCACTCAGGTTACCCTTGAGAAGGTCTAGAGCAGTAGCTTCCGTGGGGGAAAATGTCATACCTGCACCAGGACACCAGGCCGCACGCAGCCATCGCCACTTCTCGCCCACTTTTTAAGTGGTAAGTTGGCGTTCAGGTGATCCTGAACCGTGCCTCATGGCCTGAAGTATGAAAAAGGTTCAAGAGAAGAGGGGAGGGGTCTGTTCTTCCAAGTGGTGGGCTAAGTGGTGCAGAGGAGAGGGTAATGAAGACGGAGGGACATTTGTCAGAGTAGAGTGACGGAAAACACGCCCTGGGATTCGGTCGTGAAGTATTTTCACTTTGGATATTTATTCCCTTCAGTGTCTTTTTGAGATTTATCCCGTGATTATACTTGGCTATCTCTCTTGATATCCAAGGAAGGCAGGTTTATCTCTTCTGACTTTGATGTAGAAAGCCTTTATTACTTTATCAGGGAAGATAGTTAAATGACATTGAGATTGGCAAATGGACAAAAGCTAGTAAAGAGGATAATCCCAGAACATGCTTTTTTTTTTTAAATCCCACTTTGTACTTGTGGAAAGGTCAGAGCTTAGAACCTTGGGAGATATTAGGACATCAAAGTTTTCATGGCAATTCATGTAGTGTATGAATTGACATAATGCAGACCATCTGATATTATTTCTACAACTAAATAATTTACCCCTTCATGTAAACTCACCCTTACATTCCACTTCAACAAGATTAGATTCTGAATGGAAACTCTCACTGTTTTCCAAGAGATTTTGAGACATTTTTGTGTTAAACAGTTGGAAAGCTCTTTACTGTTTCAGCTGATATAGCGTCCTTTTTTGTTTTGTTTTAATGTAGATGCAGATACTCTCTACCCTTAATCTTTTATTAAGATTATTGGCTTTGTGATGAAAATCATATGAGATTCAATTTCTTGGTAACTCAGCTTACACAATTTATCTTTAAATTCTTGAGCAATCTGTTTGCAATTAAGAGATTTCTGACATCCTTACACTAAGTTGATCAACTTTGGAATTTAGGCATTTTAACTTCAGTTGACTTTTGAATCTCTCCAGAGTTATGTAGATAGCTTTTATTTCTGTATATTTAAAATATCCATTTAGAAAATATCTGCGAGGTAAAACATGAGAAGAAATAGCAATGTATTTTTTCATGAACATTTTGATACACATTTCATCAAGTTTATTGATTAACCATTTTCTTATACTGGTTATAATCAGTATTTGATTCTGAGGGGAAGTACTCATTATTGATATACTGTATGGGCCTTTTTTATTCCATCGTTTACAAATGATCAAGATCGGAGCTGTCAAAATTATATTTTTGTCATGGAAAAAATTTCAACTCCCCAAGTCCTAATGTTGAACAGAATTGGAATATTTTCTTTAGAATTACTTGAAAAGGCAAATGAAAGCTTATGATAGAATGCTTGTATTTTCTTTTCTCTCTCTAGAACCAGTATATTGCTGGCAGCTATTGTATTAAAAAATAAAGTATATTTTCACTATCATAAAAGGTTCTTTTTTCCCCCCTCATGAAAATAAATAGCAACCTGGGGTAAAAGTGTTTTACTTGAGACCACTTTTTTCGATAAGTGAGTGATTAAGCACATTTAGTAGATTAAAGGGGGAAAATACAGTCATCTCAGTAGGTGCATAAAATAATTGGTTAAGAACTTTCATGATTCTCATTATTAGCAAAATAGGACCAGAGGCAAAGAAATGTTTAACCTGGTAAAGCCATCTAAGAACCTATAGCAAATTTCATATATAAATATGAAACAGAAGCCCTCCCATTCAAGGCAGGAATACTGTAGGTTGCCTGTTATTACAGCTATGATCCACTACTTTCTACAGCTACTTTATTAGAAGCATTCTAGCTGATGCAGTAAGATCAGTAGAAAGAATAGGGAATGGAAAAGAAATGACCAAGTGTCTGTTCTTTGCAGATGATACATAATACATAAAGGAAATCCATAATAACCCACTGGAAATAGTAAAATTCAGCCAGGTTACTAGGTACAATAACGAAGAAATAGAATTACTATATATTAATATTAACCATATTAAAATTAATAAACTAATATCATTGGGTGGCAGTTCTCTTGGACAAAAACCTGGGTGAGTGGGGAAAATTGATGGGAGATTGTCAGTGTATACTGTTTTGAGGTTTGAGAAATATACAGCAAATATATCACCTATTCCAAAGGTGTTTTAAAAGATAAACTGTAAGCTGTTTAGGATCAAAATGTGCAATTCCTTTATGAAGAAAATGCAAAATATTATCAAAAGACCTAATGGAAATCTGCTCAATGGATAGGTATACCATGTTCATGGATAGGGAGTTTAAGAGTCTTTGAGTTTCAATTCAGTCTCAAGTAATTTATAAATTCAGTATATTTTCCAACAAAATCCCAACTCTGTGTGTGTGTGTGTGTGTGTGTGTGTGTGTGTAAACTAGATAAATGTATTTAGAAGAGACTCATGGAAGAATTAGTGCCCCTCAAGTAGCCAATATATGGAGAAAGGAAGGAAGCCTAGGAGACTTGCCTGGCAAGATATAAAGAGTTAAAAGCTTATAGTAATTGATAGGTAGGCTATAGTAGGTTACAGCAACAAAACATTCATACTGCAACTAATAAAAACACCAAAGTAATATTTTTAAACATCAGAAAACCGTGGGAGCAAGAACTAAATGAATTGGAATTTCAGAGGAGAAAGCTTTTCTGAGGTGAACTGATGGTCTGGTAATTTTCTTCCATGGGGGCACTTGCTGATTCTGGTCCTGGGACTGAGAATTGGGTTTGGCCCATGCGGAGGAGCTCTTCTGGGGAAAAGAAAATCCCAAGGCTCTTGGTTATAGGGCACACTGGAAACCGGGGACACCCCAAATACATGACTGGATTTCTCACAGGACATTTGCTGAACTCCAGGGCTGCGCAGTACATGCTAGAAGCTAAGCCCAGGGCTTCCAAAAGTCAGAACGAGATCTCCTGCAATCTCCCTGTATTTAGGAGACAAAATTTCATTAGCTGGAGGGGTTTACCCAAAACACACAGGAGCATAATGGTTGTCTGGCACTGGGGGTGGGCGTGGGAGCTGCAAACAAGCATAAGGGGTCTTTCTGAGATGATGGAACTATTCCAAATGTGGATTCTAGATAAGGGTCTAGTGTCCACAATATATAAAGAATTCATATAATAATAAATGAGCAAGGATGTGACTAGAACTCTCTTCAAAGAAGATATGCAGATGGCCAATAAACACATGAAAGGAGCTTAACGGTCATTCTGGAAATCTGAATTAAAACCCCCCAAATCCCCTCCAGTATGGGTATAATCAGGAAGATGGACAATTATTAAGTGTTGGCAACGATGTGGAGAAATTACAGCTCTCATACATTGCTGGTGGGCACGTAAAATGATGCAGCTGCTTTGGAAAACAGTCTGGCAGTTCTTCAGAAAGTTAAACATAGAGGGACCATAGGAATTTCCCTCCCTAGGTTTACAGCCAGGAGAATTAAACTGTCCACACATCTTGTACATGGATGCTCAGGTCATTGTTATAATAGCCCCCAAATGGAAACAACCCAGATAGAATCAGATGAATGGTTAAAAAAAAAAAAAAAACGCCCAAACCTATATATCTATATGGTCATATACTGGAATACTGTACAGTCATTAAAAAGCACAGATACAAGGTACAACATGAATGAATCTTGAAAACATTGTGCTCATTGAAAGAAGCCAATCACAAAAGGCCGAAAATGGTTCCATTTATATAAAATGTCCAGAATAGGGAACGCTTACAGAGACCGACAAGCTAGCGGGTTGCCAGGAGTTGAGGGAGGAGAGAATGCGGAGGGACTGTTGGTGGGTATGGGGTTCCTTTTTTGAGTGGTGAAAATGTTCCGAAACTAACTAATAGTGATGGTCGTTCAACTTTGTGAATACTAAAATACAAAACACACACACACGCAACCCACTGAATTCTGTACTTTAAAAGGATGGACTTTGTGGTATAGAAGTTATATCTCAAAAATTTTTAACATTTATTTATTTTTGAGAGATCATGAGCAGGGGAGGGGCAGAGAGAGGGAGACAGACAGAATCTGAAGCAGCTCCAGGCTCTGAGCTGTCAGCACAGAGCCCAACATGGGGCTTGAACCCACGAACTGTGAGATCATGACCTGAACCGAAGTTGGACGTTCAACCGACTGAGCCGCCCCAGGCGCTCCTATATCTCAATTTTTAAAAATTGCATGGAGGCAGCTCTGCCATGCTGAAGTGTGGGCTAACCAGTGTTTTTGGCAAATTAATTGCCAAAGTTAGTGATGTGGCTTTCTTTTGTGTTTGAATTAGAGTTCAATTTAAATGTCATCCAAAATGTAGTTTTAAAAGGGAAAAAGGAAAAAAATAGTTTAAAAAATATTTTAAATGTTTATTTTTGAGAGAGATACAGGGTGAGCAGGGGAAGAGCAGAGAGAGAGAGGGAGACACAGAATCAGAAGCAGGCTCCAGGCTCTGCACTGGCAGCACAGAGCCCGACTTGGGGCTCGAACTCAAAAACTGTAAGATCACGACCTGCCCCAAAGTCTGACGCTCAACCAACTGAGCCACCCAGGCGCCCGTAATTTTTTTTTAATGTTTATTGTGAGAGGGGAAGAGAGAGTGAGCGGGGAGAGGCAGAGAGAGGGAAAGCGAGAATTCCAAGCAGGCTCTGTGCTGCCAGCGCAGAGCCCAGTGATGGGCTTGAACCCACGAAACCGTGAAATCATGACCTGAGCCGAAACCAAGCACGCTTAACTGACTGAACCCCCGAAGCACCCCAGAAAAAAGAATTTTTTATAAACCATTTAATTTTGTTCACCTAAAATGAGTGAATTCTACAGTTTGTAAATTTGCCTCAATAATGTTTTTTTTTAAGTTAAAAAGCACAAATCTGAAATTAAGAACTCATTTTACAAGTTTAACAATAGGATGAACACAGCAGAAGACAAGATTAGTGCTCAAAGGTAGGTCGACAGAAAAAATGAACTGAAGCAAGGCAGTGAAAACAACGTAAAAACAAAACAAAACAAATCTACAAGGAAAGAATATGAGAGACACAACACAATCTAAAGATAGGCGTAGCTGAAGTCACAAGGAATAGGGTAGAAGCAGTATTTGGTGAAATAATGGCTGAGAATTTTCCAAACCTCTTGACAAGACATCAACCCACAGACACATTAGCTTCAGCAAACCCCATATGTAATCAAAACAGAGACCACAACATAGAGTATCATAGTCAAACTGCTGAAAACCAAAGACCAAAAATCCTGAAGACAGCCGGAGAGAAATGACACATAACCTTTGAAGGAGTCACAATAAAACTAAGAGTTGACTTTTCAACAGAGATGTTGGAGCCAGAAGAAAGGGGGGTCTTTAAACTGCTAAAAAGAAAAGGAAAGGAAACCCTACAAATGGAGAATTCCGTACTTAGTCAAAGTATTCTCAAAAACTAAGTCAAAAGGCATTTTCACAGACCAAAGCTGAGAGAATTCGGCACTAGCGGACCAGTGCTACCAAAGATACTGAAAGAAGTGCTTCAGCCCAAAGGAAAATGACCCTCCGGACTGAAGCACAGAAACAGAAGGAAGAATAAGCAATGGAAAAGGTAAAACCCGTAGGCGGATGTAAGAGAATATTGACTATTTAAACATCAGTGTCTTGCGGACACACACTGCTGTATATTTTACTTCTGTGGAAGTAAACACTTACATATCTATGCTCTGTGGAAGTATAGTTTGCAGAACATATAACTGGCTTACAGATGTGAAATATAATGAAGTAAAATAGATAATGTGGAGAATACAGCTGGTTATATGTTGTAAATATGTAACATTAATGGAAGTGGAGTAGGAGAGGAAGTGGAGTTAAGTCCTTGTAGGATCCATACATTATTTGGCAAGTGGAGAGAGTACTAATTTAAGAAAACCAAATAAACCATAGCTGGGATAGCTGTTATGATAATTATAAGAATGAACATCTAAGATTCAAAGGGAAAGGGATTTTTTAAAAATCCAGTGAATCCCAACAAAAGGACAAGAGGACTAAAGGAATAAACAATAGGACAGATTGAAAAAATAGAAAAAGCTTAGCTATAAACCATATAGCATTAGTAATTATATTAAATATAAGTGCACTAAACAATCATTAAAATCAGGAAGTGTTCCTCTGTCCCCATCTCTCTGCCCCTCCCCCCTGCTCATGCTCTCGCTCTCAGAAATAAACATAAAAAATCAAAGTATTGAATGACTAAAAACAAAATCAAAGCCCAATATATGACACATACAAGAAACCAACTATAAGGATACACAAAGGTTGAAATTAGAGGGTGCAACAGTCAATCTATTGACACGTTAATCAAAAGAAAGCAAATATAACCATTTATCATACAAAGCAGGCTTTGAGGCAAGAAGTATTACTAGAGCTGAAGAAGGACATTTTATAATACAGGACATTTAGAGGGTCCTTTTATAATGAAAGGAAGATACAAAGTCCTAAATTCATATGCATCTAATAACACAGCCTTGAATACATACAGCAAAAGTTAACTAAGCTAAAAGGAGAAATAGAAAAATGCACCATCATAATCAAAGATTTTCATCATAGCTCTCTCATAACTGATAGAAGAACAGAATCCCCCACCCCACTAAATAAGGGCTTTGAATAACTCAGTTGACCAACCGGACTTGATTGACATTAGAACCCTCTGTCCAACAACTGCAGAATGCACATTCTTCCCTAGTACTCAAGGAGCTTTTAGGAAAGTAGACCATACGCTGACCTATAAAGTCTCAACATATTTCAAAGAAATCTTACAGAGTATGTGCTCTGACCACAGTACAATTAAATTAGAGATGACTGAAAGGTAGCAGGAGAATCCCAGGTACAGCAAGTGCAAAATAAGACCAAGACCTACATCGAAATTAAAAAAAAAAAATTGGGGCACCTGGGTGGCTCAGTCGGTTGAGCCTCCGACTTCGGCTCAGGTCAGATCTCACGTTCGTGGGTTCGAGCACCGCATTGGGCTCTGTGCTGACAGCTAGCTCAGAGCCTGGAGCCTGCTTCCAGTTCTGTGTCTCCTTCTTTCTCTGCCCCTCCCCCTCTCATGCTGTCTCTCTCTCTGTATCAAACATAAATAAAACATTTTTAAAAAATTAACAAACATACGCCCCTACTATGTGCCAGGAACGATTCTAACCACTTTATATAGACTCACTTAGTCTCCCTAACAATCCTATGACACAGAGACTATGATTCCCATTTTATGGATGAAGAAATTGATGCACAGGGAGGTTAAGAAAGTTGCTCAAGGTCACACGCTATTAAGTGACAGGGCCAGAATTAGAGCCCAAGAAACGTAGCAATGGGCGGATTGGGCTCTGTCATCTGAACAAGTGTTCCTGCTGTTACGAGGGTAGACTTGGCTCCCTGAGTCCCTCCAGCCGAGCCAATTGGGTTACCAGGTCAGCAGAGCTCCAGCCGGAGCAGAGGGTCGAGGCCCCGCCCCCCGCCTCTCCCAGGACGGCTTACTGCCTGGCGCTGGAGGAAGCCTTAGCCTTGCCCTTGCTGGCTTTCGGGTCGCCCGTCGGGTGCTGTTCGGGAATGACCAGCAGGGGGCGCAGGCTCCCTTGCTGTCGCTCCCCGCGGCTGCAAACGGCCCGGACAGCTGCAGACCCGCGTCAGTTTGGGGAGCTGTCAGCTCGGCTCGGCCGCGGGGCTGGCTTCCTTCCTCGTTATCAGATCTGTCAGCGCTGCTGCGCGCGGGGAAGGCATCTCCGGCCTCTGCCGTCCTTCCTGTGCCGAACGGTCGCTCCAACTCGCACCTCCTCGCCGGCGGCGGCCCCGGGGACCCCCCCTCGCACCCCGGGGAGGGGGACACCCCGCTTGGAGGTCGGGCGGCCAGAGGGCTTCCGCTCCCTGCGGAGGCACAGCCGGCGCGCGCGCGATCCCCGCGCACCCCCAGCTCTGCCGCGCGGGACTCAGCGAGCGCCTCGGCCGCGACCGCAGCAGGTGCGAGTGCAGGCGGGGGAAGGGGGGGAGCAGCGAGGCCCGTCCGGGGGGTCCCTCCCCCCTCCCCGCCGCGCTAGGGCGTGGCTCCGCGAGCCTGCAGGTTGCGGCCCCGGGGACCCTACGGCGACGGGGCGGGGACGCGGGGCGGGTCCCCGTGGGAGGGTCCGCGCTGAGATCCCCAGGGGAGGGTGTGAGGTTCCAGGCCCGTCCGCAGCCTCCGGACAAGTCCAGTCCCCGGCTGGCCGGAAGAGTGGCCTCCAGGACGCGGGAGTCGTCCTTCCTTCGGGAAAATGAGGCAAAGCGGACATTTCTGATTCTGTTTCTTATGCAGTAAGAATGGGCGTACTTCGAGATTTTCACGTGATTCTTCTTTCTCAGACGTCCTCGGGCGGATAAGAGTAAACAACTTTCTTGAAACACTATGTGCCAGATGCTGTGTTCAGCTTATCTAGGATGTCCATATAAATATATGGCATATATTTATAAATAAATGTTTCAAATATTTTAATCTTGTCAACAATCTACAGAAGTTAGGGATGATTAATAATCCTCCCCCCACTTTTTTTTTTTTTTGATTAAGGAACCTTCAGCATCGAGAGGTTCAATTATTTGCTCAAGACCACATGCCCAGGAATGTGATAGAGGCCATTTGGTTCTGAAATTTATGCAGGGCTCTGGGTTCCATGCTGTCACTTGGCCTGAGCTGGGAGGGACTCGTGTGGGGACTCGGGAAGGCTGATTTCTTGGCCCAGCGATGGAGCTGCCCAGAGTTCCCCCAGGTGGACTTCTCTAGTGGGGCACAGAAGGTTCGAGACTGGACCTTGCCTAGCTCCAGCCTCCAGAGCACAGTCTGGTGAGCCCTGTGCAAGCAGAACTGAGCGGTTCCAAGTCTTAAGTACCAAGTGCACTGGCACTTTAGTTGTCTGTGAAAAAGAGGGTGAGAAGGGACTGGGCGGGGGAGCTGAGGGAGCAGAGGGGCCCTCTCCACCTCCTGGGCTCAGAAGTAGATGTGCAGCTGCCTACCGTCTGCAGAGGTCACTGTAAGCCAAACCGTCCTGCTGGGGAGGACCTGGGGGGTTCCCCGTCAAGGGAGTGGCAGGAGAAGAAAAGCCTGAGTACCTCTGCCTTCCCTTGTTTTAGGGAAACCCTTATGTCGAAGAGGTCATGTCATTCTCTTAGTGTACTACAGGGGGCGCCTGGGTGTCTCAGTGGTTAAGCGTCCAGACTTTGGCTCCATGAGCCAAAGTCTGTGAGTTCAAACCCTGCCTCAGTCTCTGGGCTGATAGCCCTGAGCCTGGAGCCTGCTTCCAAATCTGTGTCTCCCTCTCTCTCCGCCCCTCTCCTGCTCATACTCTGTCTCTGTCTCTCAGAGTAAAAAATAAGCATTAAAAAATTTTTTTTAAAGATTAAGAAAATAGTTTACTGCAGAGAAGTTGTTCATCTCTACGGATGCTCCAAGACCCCTATGGTCCTTAGCAGATTCTTAAGGTTGCCTATTTTAATTATTTTTAAAATTGGACCTAAAGATAAAAATGGAAATAAAGCAGACTGGGGCCCAGCTCCCTGTTTGACGAGCAAAATAGCTTTTTAAAAAAAAGTTCATTAATTTTGAGAGGGGAGGGAGCAGAGAGAGGGAGAGAGAGAATCCTAAGCAGGCTCTGTGCTGACAGTGCAGAGCTGTGAGATCACGACCTGAGCCAAAATCAGGAGTTGGGGATGCTCAACCGACTGAGCCCCCTCCCCTCAACCCTGATTAAAAAAAAAAAAATCTTGCACTGTTCTAAGGATACCTTTCAACTTGATATTCTGACCAACTTCCATTATCAGATGCTTTTCAAAAATCATGGTGGCAGCAAACGGTAAACGCTCTAGCACCTTTGGCTCATCAATGAAGGAACTAAGGGTGTGACGTGCTGGCCCCTTGGTTGGCTGCAGGACGGGCACTCTAGCACAGTGTTCTCAGGTCTAGACAATGCCATGGCTACCACGTAGGCACAGAGCTGCCTCTAGAAACACATCTTGACCCATCCCCTCTGCTTGGCTCTCAGAATTCCCTGACTTCATAAAGAATGGGTTTAACAAATAAATTCTTAGGATCCAGAATCTTTATCTACTTAAGTATATGAGATGTCCCATTCATTACGGTGGATGAGATGCTCATTCATTAAAAAAAATAACCGAGTGCCTCCTGGGCGCCAGGCACCGGCTGATTGTGAATAAATGGAGACACGTGACTTCTGCCTTCCAGGAGCTTCCAGGGCCACAAGGGAGAAAAGACATAAACACAAATAACCAGGCAATAAAAGCAGAAGGTGAGAAACTATTCGCAAGAGACTTAAAAGCGCTATTCATTCATTCCCTTGCGCGCATTTATCCAGCCTACCTTGTTCTGATTTGAGAGACAGAGAAAATTGATTTTCACTAGGAAAATCAATAGTATATCAAATAATTTTACAAAAGGGTTTTAACCGTTTACATGATTCTCAGAGTAATTCTGCTCATTGTAGAAATTTTGGAAAGTACAGAGAAAAGGAAAGAAGCACATACACAAATTTCCCCCAAAGTCACCGCCACAGGCAACGCATTCGTGGTGTGTTTTCCCACCTGTCGGTTAGGATTTTTTTTCTTAAGAATTTTACAGCTCACTTTCCATTACAAATCTATCGTATAGTGAGCATTTCTCGCCTCATCCAGACCTCTCGATTATCATAAGGCTCTTTGCCCAACGCTTTCCGTCACACGGATGCGTCATCATTGACCCACTCATGCCCCGGCTGGTAGGGTGTTCAGGTTGTTTCCAGCTTTCCATTATTACACATTCACATCGCACTGGGTATCTCTGGACGTACATCTCTGACCGTATCTCAGCTTCTGAGTTTTGGAGGAAACGATCAGAAGTGTGAACCAAAAGTCTGACCATCTAGAGAGGATCGATGCGTGTCACCAAGTTATTTGCTGGAAGGTTTCTAAGGACGTGGTTTAAAAAATATATATGGACAGAGAAAAGGAACGGTTTTCGGGCTTTTGATAAATATCATCACCAACTGGCTGGCCAGAGATCTCTCTCTGGTTTACACCCGCCCACCCGCAGCACGGGGGCGGGGCCGAAGCTCCGGTAGCAGGGGTGTGTCCTTGCTAACCTAATAGTATCCTATGGCTATTTGCATTACTTTGGCCTTTAGATAGATAAGCATCCTTTCCCTTCCACTCAGGCCACTTAGATTTGCTTTCTATTATGTCCTTTGCCTTTAAAAATTTTTTAAAAAAATATTTTATTTATTTTTGAGAGAGACACAGTGTAAGCAGGGGAGGGTCAGAGAGAGAGACACAGAATCAGAAGACAGGCTCCAGGCTCTGAGCCATCAGCACAGAGCCTCACGTGGGACTCGAACTCACAAACCATGAGATCATGACCTGAGCCGAAGTCAGACACCCAACCAACTGAGCCCCCTGGGCGCCCCTGTCCTTTGCCTTTTTATCCATGAGCATCTTTGTGTTTGTTTTTATTGATTTTTGTGGGCTCTTCTTAAATTTTAAGGGTTCTAACCATCTGTCTGTGGTATTCGCTGCACACATTCTTTCCAGTTGTTTGTCTTTTAATTGTGCTTATATTTTTTAATCCCCTGGGAATATTCTGTGTTTCATAGCACGGATCTGTCCAGTGTTTCCCCTGTGATTTCTTCCGCAGCTTTGAAGCTCAGAAAGCCCTTCCTCCTGCACAGAGCAGTTGGGGAAGGGAGTTCCCAGGTGAGGGACACAACGGGGGGTGGGGTGGGGGGGGTTGGCCTGGAGGCCAGAGGTGACCCATCGTGGGTGCCTGGACTGGACTTGTGGTTTGGGGCCACATCAGGGACCCCTTTTAGGGCTGTGCTGTAAGGGTACAGGCAGAGGAGCCCCTGGCAGTTTCCGAGCTCGGAGTTGACGCGTTCTGGGAAGCTATGACGCCAAGTCCAAAGTTCACAGCTCAGTGTAGGTTGACACCTCTCTCCTCTTTCTTGTGAGTCAGCAGCCATTTTGGGAGCTGAGGATGATATTTCGGTTCTGATTCTGCTGCGATCAGCACAGGGGAGGATCCCCTGCATCCGCTGCAGTTTTCCCCTATTTCATGGCAAAGTGACACTTCCTGCTGTTTGCCCCGCATGTCATCGACTCCTTCTCACTCCTTCCCTCTCCTCTTGGCGAGACTCAACCGCCGATCCCCGCTGGGCCATGAACCTTGGGAGTAAGCCTCCACTTTCCTGCCTTTAATTAAAACGGTTGTTGTAACAAGCAATTTTGCTTAGAGAAACCGCACTTAACAATTTGTACAGTCTCTGGGAAGGCGTCCTTCTGGGTGGCCGTTTGTGACTCCAGAGCTGACTCCTCAGAGGACTGTATTTTAGTGTCTGGTTAGACACCCTGCAGAAATGTACTTGACCACTTGGCCTCCCGGTTCATTCCTTTGACCAGACAGTATAATGCGTTCGTAAATGAAATGTCTGGAGACTGAAAGATGACCCGGGGGCCCTGTCTCCCAGCACACGCGCTTCCCTGTCTTTCCATCCTGCCTTCCGGGACACGTGCACTGCGGGACCAAGATCGCCGCTGAGGCTTGTCCCGGGGTTCTGCACATGGGTGTCTAGATTCTATACTGTGCATTTTAAGTTTATGTATTTATTTTGAGAGAGACAGAGACAGTGAGAGAAAGAGAGGGAGAGAAAGGGAATCTGAAGCAGGCTCTGAGCTGCCAGCACATCATCTGACGCGGGGCTCGAACTCACCAACTATCAGCTCATAACCGGAGCTGAAGTAGAACTCTCCACTGACGGAGCCACCCAGGCGCTTCTCTACATGGCATGTAAAATGATCATTTAAAAGAATTTTTGTATTGGGGCACCTGGGTGGCTCCGTCAGTTGAGCGTCTGTCTGATTTTGGCTCAGTTCATGATCTCACAGTTCGTGGGTTTGAGCCCCACGTCAGGCTCTGTGCTGACAGCTCAGAGCCTGGAACCTGCTTCGAATTCTGTGTCTCCCTCTCTCTCTGCCCCTCCCCTCCTCACACTCTGTGTCTCTCTCAAAAAAAAAAATGAAAAAAAATTAGAAAATACATTTTTGTATTGTAATATAGGGACAGACAGACTAATACACAAATCACAAATGGACAGTCTGATGAAATTTTGCAAACTAACCATACCTATGATCTGAACTAAACAGCCGTCCTAGATGGAGAAGTAGACTGCTTTCAGCACCTGGGGGCCCCCTCCTGACCGGCCCTGGTCACTAACCTCCCTCCCTCTCTCAAAAAGAACCCCTACCCTGATAGCAGAGATTAGTTGTGAGTGTTTTTTAAAAATTTTATTTATTTATTCTAAGTAATCTCTACACCTGACATGGGGCTTGAACTCGCGACCTGGAGATCAAGAGTCGCATGCTCCACTGACTGACTCCCCACCGCCCCATTAGCTCTTGATCCATTGTCATCTATTGCTTCTGAACGGAAGGCTCCAGTTTTCAGGTCTGCTGGCGACCAGAGGGGAGACTGAGTCCACTTCAGCTTTGCCTACATTAGGCGTTGGTGCCACCGGACAAAACAGTGCATGCGGAGCTCAGAATGCCCCCCTTATCCAGGGAATGGCGTATGGTGGCCATCGGTCACTGCTGTGCGCTCCGGTACAGGGATGCGTGGAGCAGCGTCTGGGCGGGAGGGGCTAATGGCGGTCCTGCGTGGATTAAGGGGAGCTGGCAGCATAGTTAAGTGCTTTATGGACCTTTATGTGCCTCGGGATGGCCACCTGTAAAATGGGGATCCCGAAGTCCGACTCCCAGGTGGTTGTGGACATTAAAGGGATAATGGGGGCACCTGGTGGCTCAGTCAGTTGAGCGTCTGACTTCTGCTCAGGTCACGATCTCACAGCTTGTGGATTCAAGCCCCACGTCGGGCTCTGTGCTGACAGCTCAGGGCCTGGAGCCTGCTTCCAATTCTGTCTCCCTCTCTCTCTGCTCCTCCCTTGTTCACATTCTCTCTCTGTCTCAAAAATAAACAAACATTAAAGGGATAATGGACGTAGCAGTCCTGGCACCCCACAGAGGAGGCACCGACAAACGCTGGTTCTCTAGCGAGGGTCGCACATTTTCCGCGCCCTGGCTGAAATACGTGCTGTGACACGTCCCTGGTTTCTCCTGGAGAGAGAAAGCGAGAGAGAAAAGTATAGGATTCTTTTCCTAACTATAACAGTGATACACGTTCACCAAATAAAAATTTGGAAACTGTTGTGGGAAAGTACGAAGAAGGAAATAAACATCACCTGCAATTTCACGCCCCAGATCTGCCCCTGCTGACATCTGGGTGTGTCCTCTCCGGGGTGCTGGGTCACTTCTTATTCTCAGAATTCTAAGGTGTGGCTCTGGGGCAGTGTGACACCTCTGTCCAGGCCCCAACGATGCTGAGGATGGTGGGGAGGTGGCAGGGGGCGGGTGCGGGAGCCATCCGGTCCCAGCTGCCGTCCTGGGCTCACCTCTTGGGGGCCAGGTGAGGCCCACGGGACTCGAGACTGGGTGCTCACCGTCTGCAGGGAGCAAGGCCCGGGGTCCCTGGAGGACGGGACTGGACGGGTTTTATTCTCCTCTCTTCCCCGAAAGGCCTTGGCCAAACTCATCTGGACTTTGCGCTTTTCCTGGCTCCGGGCCTCAGTTTCCTCATTTGTCAAAGGAGCAGCAGGGCCCTGACTTTCAAGACTAGTATCATGTGGCACCAGAGGCATGTGCCAAAGGGAAAGGGCTGTGGAGACGGCAGGGTTTTACACCGGGTGCCTCCCCTTTCCTCCTCTGGGGCCCTCAGCGCCTCCCTCTTAAAGAGGACGAACCTCCCACCAGCCTCAGGTGGCGTTAGTGCCGGGCCACCGCGGGTCAGCCTCCTGGGCAGCTCTGGGAGTCCCGGGGTCAGACGGGGAGGTCCCCGGAAAGCATTGTGAGAGTTGCAAACAGTGCATGAAGACACGCCTCCGAGGGGGACGTAATCGGTTTACAATCCCAGCTCCACAGCTCAGTGCCTGTGTGACCTCGGGCAGGTTGCTGAACTGCTCTGTGCCTCCCTGGTCTCTAAATCAGGAAAGATGATAAGAATAATGTGCGGATTAAATGGGTTAATAGGCAGGAAGACCTCAGAACGGGGCGTGACACATCGTAGGTGCCACGTGGGTGCTGGGCAGTGTCGTGAGGCCGCTCGAAACGCAGTCAGTTAGAATTGTGAACAGATCCCAAAAACGCAGATGCGTTTGGCCCGAAAGTGGAAGTTTCTCTTCCTCTACCTCCCCCACTCTCCGGAAGTAACCACCGCGAACGGTTCGGCGGGCCAGCCTCCATCCAGATCATTCTCTAGACGTACACAGCGATCGATCTTAGATCTGTAGTGTTTTCTTTTAAACCAACAGATCACACACGTGGCTCCTCCACTTGCTTTCTCACCCAGAACGTCAGGGACGCACTATCCTGTCCGCCCGCGCAGGTTTGCAGCTCAGTTCATGCCCCTGGTCCCCTACTCGCGGATGGGTACGCGATTTCCTTTTTTTTTTTTTGGACTGTGCAAAACGCAGCAGGGAACCCCCTTCTCTAGAAGTTTTTCTCAAAGAGGAGGATCCCGAGGGTGAAGGGGCGCGGGTGTCACACGCTGTGCATCTGAGCTACTCGGGGAGTCAGAGACGGTCCGCCCTTCTCGGTGCCGGCTTCTGAGTGGCTCTCCGGTGTCCCCCTGGCGGGATGCAGGCGGCAACGGCCAGCCCAGGACGGCCGTGCAGGCTGGGGCAGGGGACGCCCGACAGAACTCGGCTGACCCTGGGGCCCCCGTCTCACCATTTCCTTTACAGAAGTTATTAGTGAACTCTTTTTATTATGAAAACTGTCAAAGGCACAGAAAAGATGCAAAAATAATCCAACATGTATCTCTGTACCCAGCATCTGGATGTAACCGCCATTGACACTTGGCCCTGCGTGGTTTCCTTATCGGCATCATTTCTCTGTATCTATATTTCTCTATATTTATATGCACATCTGGATCTATATATCTGGACTGAGGCATTTGTTTTTCTAAATCTTTTAAAGTTTATATACTTTAGAGAGAGAGACAGGGAGAGTGAACGGGGGAGGGGCAGAGAGCGAGGGAAAGAGAGAACCCCAGCAGGCGCTGGGCGATCTGCACGGAACCAGATGTGGGGCTCAAACTCACAAACCGTGAGATTATGATCTGAGCTGAAACCAAGAGTTGGACACTTAACCGACCGAACCGCCCAGGTGCCCCTGGACTGAGGAATTTCAAAGTAAGTTGTAAACGACGTGACACATTGCCCCTACATAACCCAGCCCGCATCTCCTAGAACAGGGACATTCTCCTACACAGCGTGATGCCTGAAATTAACTACTATGTTCTAATCGCACTGAATAACGAATTGATTTTCAAATTTCCCAAGTTGTCCTCCAAATAGATATACATGCAATTTTACAAAACAATGGATCACTGTTCTCTTCCTGCTTGGGCCTGTCAGCTAGAGACACCAGAGTTCCTGCAGGCCCCAGGGGGTGGTTGGGGACATCTTTATTACAGAGGGATTGGGAGCCAGACATTGGCCACCACCCTCTCTGGACGGCTGAGGTGGGGCTGGAGTGACGGTATTTGGTAGACACTGATCCGGGTCCTGTGACCGGCAGGGGCTGGGGCAAGCTCAGCCAGGGATCTACAATGCCTGCTGCTGCCTGTGTGGGGCTTTTGGGCAGATTAGAAAATGTGTCCCTTGTGGGCACAGCTCACATGCCACTGCGCCTGGCTTAGCAGTGGAGTCAGGTTGGATTTCAGCCCCAGTTCTGGCGACAGCACATTGTGCAGTGCACAACTTATGCAGCTGCATGTGGCCACCCTGACTGGAAGAGGTATATTTTGGCTAGTGAGGCAGGGCAGTGAGAGACTGTATGTAGCCTGAGAGCAGACAGGGTGGTGGTTATCAGTGGGCTCCCTGCCACACGCAGCAGCAGTAAGGATAGCTGGCATTTATTGAGCATTTACTCTGTGCGGAGCCCTGCACTGAGCGCTGTACAGAATTCTCTTATTTTCTTCACGTCCCTTGTGGAGGAGATGCTGGTATTATCCCCACTCTAGGGACGAGAAGATAGGCTCAGAGAGGTTCAGTTCTTTACTCAAGTTTATAAAGCTCATAAATAGGGGCACTTGGGTGGCTCAGTCAGTTGAGCGTCCAACTTCGGCTCAGGTCATGATCTCGCGTCTGTGGGTTCGAGTCCTGCGTCGGGTTCTGTGCTGACAGCTCAGAGCCTTCATGAAGCCTGCTTCAGATTCTGTGTCTTCCTCTGTCTCTGCGCCTCCCCTGCTTGCTCTCTGCCTCTCTCAAAATAAAGACGTAAAATTTTTTTTATCTTAAAAAAAAAACACTCATAAATGGCTGAGTCAGGGGTCCATCATGCGTCTTCTGGCCCTTGGGATGGAACCTTAGGAACTGTGCCCCACGTTGCAATGTTAGGGGCCCAAGAGCCTAGCTCCGGGGCTGCCGGGGCAGTGGGCATTCGGGGCAGTAGGTCGGAGGTGGGAGACAGGCAGTCGGGTTTGCAGTAAGCAAGTCCCTCCACCTCTGTCCGGGGTGACTTTGCGGTGCCCCCCGCCTGCCCCACTTACACCCACTGGTGGCAAGAGTGCCCGGACATCCAGGGCCCCTGTCCTCTTTCAGCCACTGTCACGTCAGGGGCTGCTTGCTAGCCCAAGTCCCCAGGCAGAGTTGAGTCACCTGGAGGCTAGTGGGGATGAGGAAGGCATCGGGAATCTGTGACTTGGGTGACCAGGTCTTGTTGGTCCCTGGCCCTGCCGCTGGCTGGCAGGAGGGAAGTGTGGTTGGGTGTGGCCCACGTGGACAGCCGGCCAGCCGAGTGGCCGCAGATGGGCTGGGGGAACAAGTCTTGCCCATCTTGTTGGGCCCAGCAGATGGGCTGGGGGAACAAGTAGGGCTCCCCCTACGCTGGCCGTGACCAGCTCAGGCCCGGAGGGGCTGCAGCCCAGTCAGGGGACCCTGAAGTCTCTGGCCCATGTTCCCTAAAGAAGCAGGGGAGTGAGGTCCGGGAGCAGTTCTGAGGCCGCCCCCGGAGGCTGCCATGCACAGGTTACCACACCCCTGCGCTGACCTTCTGCGCCCTCAGCCTGGCACTCCCTCTGGCAGAGCCCGTCGTCAGCTTTGACAAGTTCACCAAGAGGCTTGGGTAGGTGCTCAGAAGGGTGGGGTGACTTGTGAGACTACCTTCGTCCAGGACGAGCGTCTCACCGCAGCACATGTCAGTCACCGGGGCCCTCTGTCAGCTGTTAGAGATGGTCCTGTTTTGTATATAACTGGGCCTGAAAGAAATCAGACAGGGCTGCAAGGAGATCAGGCAGCGGACACGAAGGCTGTGGCTCCTTCTGGTTTATTTGGAGGGAGAGACACTTTGCGGACATTGGTGGCTGTTGCCCGCCCCCTCCTGGGGCTATGGATGCTCCGAGGTGAGGAGGGGGTGGCAGTGGGCGAAGGGAGCGCTCACTGCAGGAAGGCACAGTGGGTGGTGTCAGATCAAGCCCTAGGTCCCAGAGAAGACCCTGAGGCCTGGAGTAGTTGGGGACGGGCTCACAGTCACACAGTTGGAGGCAAGGCACAACTGAGGACACCTGGCATCTTTCCAGGCCTCCTCCATCCCTCCTCTTGGTGCCAGAGCCCGTATCTTCCCTCACCCGTATCTTCCCTCACCCGTGCTCGTGCACCTCCAGGCTCCCTTTCTGACGGCCGGACAGGTGGCTCGTAGTGACCTCAGGCCCCACACCGGCCCCCTCCATTGCAGGAGGCCCTAACCTGCTAGCAGACTCTCACCCTGGGCTTCTTCCTGACCCCTCTCCCCCCGGCTTGCTCCTCCCCTTTCCCCTCCCAGCCCCTTGGCCCAGGCTCCCCCAAGGTCACTGCTAATGATAAAAAGAAAAATGCTACCTCCCATTTACTGGGACTGTGCTAAGCGCTTAGGAGCATCACTGGGCCCTCCCACAACTTTATGTGGGGGAGAAACGGTCTCGTTCTGCAGTTCCGGGTGGAGGGAGGGGAGCTGGAAGTTTGGGAAGACACGGAGGACCTTTCGATGGTTTTGATGGTTGGCCAGGAAGCTCCCTCCACCCACCCAGAGAAAAGGAAATTAAAGTTGCATGTGTGTAAATGAGTGTGAGTGTGTGCGGGTGTGTGTGAGAGAGGCAGAGTGAGGGCATGTCTTGTACCAGGCCCAGCTCCCACGGCTGAGGAGGGGGCAGGGGGAGGGGCAGGAAGAGAGACCCGGGCACCCCGCAGATGACCATGACCCTGGGTGGTCTGTGGAACCCCAGCCCAGCATCCGCGGGACAGCGGCAGGCTCTCTTTCGCTGCCTGGGGAACCCGGGCCTCGGAAGGTTCTACAAGGCTGGACTCTTTCTGGCACGGTTCCAGACCTCCACTTTGTGGGGTTTGCTTCCTCCCCACGATGGCTTTGTCCCCCCCCCCCCGGCGCAGCTTTCCTTCTGGGTGCGTGCACGCGTGCGTGCGTGCGTGGGAGCGTGCTCGGGCACGCGCGCATCTTCGCCCGCCTTTCTCCGATTCCCTGCCTCTCACCGGCCTCGGGCCCCTAGACTTCCCAGAGTCGCCCTCGTTAGCGGCCCGGCCCGTGTGATTCATGTGTGAGGGGATTTAGTGCCTCTCGTAAAACTCCACTTCGCGTTGTTTTCTTTTCTCCCCTCTCTCTCCCGGCCCCTTTGGCTACATAGCCTGGGTTTCTCCCCTGCGTTTGCCCAGATATATAAAATAAATACATCCACTGTGCAGAGGAAATGACCTTCGGGTCTGGGGGCCTTTCTAATGGGGCCTGAGCGCTGCTGACAGCCCCACGCTTCCCCTGGTTTCCGTCTCCTGATCTGGGAGCCGCGCCGAGGCCCGCGCTTTGGGCCTCGCCAGGCCCCCCATTCCTGCTGGGGCTTCATCCTGCCTCACCCCCGCCTGAGGGCTTCCTCTGGCTCTGGGACTTTTCTTCATGGGAACAAAGGAAATGTGTGTTTGCCTCTAACTACAACTATCAACGGCACAGACGGGAAGACCTTCTTCTCTTCGCCCAAATCTCTCTCGGGGCGGGGATCGGGTGACTGGGACCCGGAGCCCCTGCACAGCTCATGTCCCCCCTTCCGGCAGGGACATGGCTTGAGGCTGCTGTTGGAATGTCGGTCTGTCCTTGGCCAAGCTTGAATGAATGGGTGAGTGAATGAATGAATGGATGAATGCCTGGAGGTCCGTGACCGAGGGGGCCGCGGATCTTGGAAGACAAGGCTTGGACCATCCCAAGGATGGCAGACCCCGCTTTGGGATGGGTGAGCTCGGGCAGTCACCAGGCTGCGAAGGTCGAGCGGCAGGTGGGAGGGAACACAGGCCCTGGACGGAAAGTACGGACCTCTCAGGGACGGAGCGCTAAGCGGGGAGATCAAGAGAGGGCTGAGGGACACAGGATGGGGATGGTAATCAGTTTAACGCCCCCCTTTATTTCTGCAGAGGAGGAGCAAGAACGTGGAGCCAGGAGAGTCTTCAGGTTTATTTGCAGTGTTTTAGATGTTTTGTATCAGAAGTGTACCGAGCTTCTACTTTTGTATTGAAAGTGTACGTATAGAAGTAAGATAACAGGGGCGCCTGGGTGGCTCAGTCGGTTAAGCGTCCGGCTTCAGCTCAGGTCATGATCTCATAGTTCATGGGTTCGAGCCCTGCATTGGGCTCTGTGCTGACAGCTAGCTCAGAGCCTGGAGCCTGCTTCGGATTCTGTGTCTCCCTCTCTCTCTGCCCCTCCCCTGCTCACGCTCTCTCTCAAAAATAAAACATTTTAAAAAATTAAAAAAAATAAGTAAAATAACATTAACCGTTGGCTTCGTGTCTTGAACCTGGCTCCGTAGCAGGCTGTGAGGGTTATGACGATCGGTGCCCAGTTCACAGAGGAGGGAGCTGGAGCCTGAGAAGCGAGTAGCCCAGGAAAGGCTAAGCCCTATGGGGACTGGCTGGTCCCTCGGGGGACACTGATCACAGCAGTCACTGGGCGGCTGGCACAGCAGGGCTGGGATCCAGAGCGACGTCCTTGCACGAGGAGAGAGACAGCCCGAGGACTGTGTTCGCAGGGACGGGACTTACCACACCGTGGCCAAGAACAAGATGTGTGGCATCAGAAAGACATGGGTTTGTGTCCCAGCTCTGCCACTTCCTGGCTCAGGGACCTCAGGCAAGTCCCTTTATCTTTCTGGGCCTCAGTTTGCTCGTCTTTGAAAGGGGTGAGAAACCACCGACCTCCCAGGTTTGTGTGGATTGAGCATGTTGTGAACACGAAAACACCGGGTAAACTGTAAAGTGATGCTTATTCGTTCCTGAAATGAGCATTAAAAATTTTTTAAACATTTTAATTTATTTTTGAGAGACAGAGCATGAGCAGGGGAGGGGCAGAGAGAGAGAGAGAGAGAGAGAGAGAGAGAGAGAGAGACCCTGAACCTGAAGCAGGCTCCAGGCTCTGAGCTGTCAGTACAGAGCCCGACGTGGGGCTCGAACCCACAAGCCGTGAGATCATGACCCGAGCTGAAGTCGGCCGCTCAACCGACTGAGCCACCGACTGAGCCACTGACTGAGCCACCGGTGCCCTGAAATGAGCCTTGTGCAATGTGCCGGCTTTCATGCTAGACCCTTCTCCAGGGTCTGGGGAAGTAGCAGCACACAGACAAGGTCCTGGTCCCTGCAGATGACTTTCCAGGGGTCGCAGCTGGCTGAACAACCAGGAAACCATGGGGACGTTTGGAGGGCGGAAGTGAGGGTGAGGCGGTGGGGGACTGATGAGGGCCAGCGACAGGGCACCCGCCTGGGAGAGGCCCTCTGGAAAGGTGCCATGTGGGCAGAGGCGGAGAGGTCAGTTGCCGAAGCTCTTTAGGGCAAGTGTCGGGGAGGGACAGTCCCAAGGATGGGACAGGCTGGTGTGGCCGAAGCTCAGAAGGTGGCCTGGGTGGCTGGAGCGGAGCAGGGGTGGGAGGCGGGGTGGGAGTCTGCGGGGCACATGGCCACAGGGAAGAGGGTGGGAGGCAGTCCTAGGGCTGCTGCTGTGACTCCTGGTCCCCTCCCTGGCGGAGTAGCCATGGGGAGGCCAGGGGCATGTGCTGGAGGACGGGTATCCTTTCCCTGAGACAGAGAGAAGCTTCCCAGACTGGGGGGGGGGCAAGAAAGCAGGAGGGGTCCTTGGCAGGGCCAGAGAGGGGGCGGGGTGACGAATCTGCCCGACCCCCTCTGCCTCTGGCCCTGGCAGGAAGTTGAGGGGGCAGGAGCAGGGTGTGGCAGAAAGCAGGGGGGCAGCAAGGGAGTGAGAGGAGCCCCGAGGTCCACAAGTGCAGGGAGGTGTGGGTGGGCGAGGCGGGTGGCTGGCGCAGGTCCCGGGCAGGCTCAGGGGCTTATTTCCAGAACGGCTCTGACACTGCCCCCGCCCCCCACAGGCCCGTCTCGGCCTGGCCAACCCAGAGATCCCACACCTTCAGAAAGCCCCAGATGCCCAGTGCCCATTCACTCAGTGACCATGAGCCTTAGCAAGATGGGTTTTTCCAGAAACGTCATTTTCTCCCCACGGCAGCTGGTGTGATTGAAGGTATTTTCACTTTTCAACTCTCCTGGTAGTTGGCTTTGTCCTTACGACTCTGCATCTCTCTGGCTGTGTAGCATTGGGCAAGGCGCACGACCTCTCTGTGCCTCTGTTTCCTTGGCTGTAAGGCCGAGTTGCTGGAGGCAGGGCTGGACCAGATCCGTGACTGTGGTGATAACTGGCGCTCAGCTGCGCATTTACAGACCCGAGGCCTCTCAGAGAAGGGTCTGGGGCTGCCCGAAGTGGGTGGGACAGAGAGACTGGCGTTGGCCCCAGGAAACTGCCCGCCTGGTCACAGTGTGGGGAGGAAGGGGGACCTGGGGGATGAGGAGGGGGGCAGCAGAGCCTGGGCCTCCGTGGGGACCCTGACAGAGGACAGTGACCGTGGAGCTCAGAGCAGCCGTGCTCTGTGACGATAAAGTCCACCAACCCCGAGACGTGGCGGGTTGTGCTCCCGGGTGTAGCCGCTGCCCCTCACCCCCCCCAGAAGCGCACACCAGCTCTTGCTCAGGGGCCTCCCCTCCCAGTGTGGACTAGCAGCGTCAGCATCTCCTGGGAGTGGGTCAGGGATGCGGATTTCCAGGCTCCATGCAGATTTCCGCTCTGAATGGGACTCTGTCTGCTCCCAGGAGCGCCCGGTAATCTGGGAGCGAAGTCCGAGCAGCGCTGGTCCAGGGGACGGGGGAGCGGAGGGGGGGCCGTGCCCGCAGGGCCCGCAGGCCGAGCGCAGGGAGCAGGAATGGGGACAAGAACCCTCATCCTAGAAACGCGCATGCAGGAAAGTGACAGAAGGCAGGGCCGGGCCGGTTGGTGAAGGAACGTGGTCTGAATGTCACGGGACAGTGTGGCCTCTCCTGAATGTGACCGTTGTCCCGGGTTGTGTCTGACAGCGTCCTTGGTCTCCGGAGGCCCCCGGGACATTTAGGGATGACTTGTTCCGATATACTTCCCTCCGGGAAAAGAAAGTATCTAGACACGTGGAGAGAGAGCACATGTGGCCAAAGGTTAATAATGGGCGAATCTAGGTGAAAGGGACACGTTTATTGTGTTTTTCTTGTCACTTCTTTGAAGTCTTAACTTTTTCAAATTTATTGATTTGTAAAAATTTTTTTATTGATTTTTTAATGTTTTTTATTTATTTTTGAGAGACAGAGAGAGACAGAGTGCAAGCAGGGGGGTTCAGAGAGAGAGAGAGACACAGAATCTGAAGCAGGCTCCAGGCTGACAGCACAGAGACCAACCCAGGGCTTGAACCCACAAGCTGTGAGATCATGACCTGAGCAGAAGTCTGACACTTCACCGACTAAGTCACCCAGGCACTCCTCAAATTTATTGATTTTTTAAAATGTTTATTTATTTTAGAGAGAGAGAGAGAGAGAGAGAGAGAGAGAGAAAGAGACATCAAACCTGAAGCAGGCTCCGGGCACTGAGCTGTCAGCACAGAGCCCAACATGGGGCTTGAACTCACGAACGGTGAGATCATGACCTGAGCCGAAGTCAGATGCTTGGACTGAGCCACCCAGGTGCCCCTTCATTTTTTTTCTTTCAAATGTAAAGTAAAATAGAATACTAAAAAATTCAGCACGGTGCATTTGTGCCAACTGAAGAGAATACACACTTTATGAGGACCCAGAGAAAAGCAGACCAAATGGCCAAGTGTCCTGTTGGGGAGGGGAAGTCAGTGAGAGCCAGACTTTGGTGACTGGGGCCCCTGTGGCTCAGGAGGGCGGCGGGTGCCACCCCAGCCCTGCAGGCAGACTCGGGAGGGGCCTGGCACTCCCCTGCCCCCAGCCCTTTCCTCGTCTGTAGAACAGTGGAGGAGTAGCACCGTCGGCCTTGCCGCCAGACCCGCGGCTCTAGAGCTGGTAGGACCCTTCACAGAGTGCTGGGCACATAATCAGGACTCGGTGAACAGGGCTGTTCCAGGGCTGGCTCCTTCTGTCCCAGGATCACAGACTCTCAGGGTGGATGCTCTCTCTGAGCATCAAAGAACCCATCCTCCGTCCTGCAATTGAGTCGCCTCTACGGTGTCCTGACGGCCAGTGCCCAGTGTTAGCTTGATCTCCCCCAGTGACGGGATACTCACTCCCAAGGTAGTTCATTCCATCTCAGGTTGGTCTATTGGCAGTTCTTTCTTATTTAACCTTTTATTTTTTATTTTTTTGTAATGAGACATAACTGACAGACCACAGTAGGTTAGTTTGGGGTGTGCAGCACATGATTTGATATCTGTGTGACTGCAGGCTGGGCACCACAGTGAGGCTACCTAGCATCTGTCACCACACACAGTGACCTTGCTTTTCTTGTGATGCTCGCTTTCACGATCTAGCCTCTTAGCGACTTTCAAATGCGCAGTACGAACTATGAGCTGCAGCCATCAAACTGTGCATTACACCCCTTTTATTATATAACTGCGGGTTTGTGCCCTTTAAATCCCTTCACCCATTTCACCCCCCTCCCCACCCCCAACCTCTGGCAGTGGCCAGTCTGTTCTCTGCGTGGGTGAGTTTGGTTGTTTTTATTATTAAAATTAAAAAAAAATTTTTTTTGAGAGTTGGGGAGGGGCAAAGAGACAGGGAGACACAGAATCTGAAGCAGGCTCCAGGCTCTGAGCTGTCAGCACAGAGCCCAATGCGGGATTTGAACCTGTGGACTGTGAGATCATGATCTGGGTTGAAGTCGAATGCCCGACCGAGAGCCACCCAGGCGCCCCAGGTGTTGTTTTTAGACTTCACATATAAGAAAGATCATACAGCGTTTGTCTTTTTCTGTCTGGTTTGTTTCTCTTAACCTAATATCCTCAACGTCCAGCCATGTTGTAGCAAATGGCAAGGTTTCCTTCTTTTTATGGCTGAATACTATTCTGTTGTAGACATTACCCCATCTTTTGTGTCCATCCATCCGTCAAAGGATGCTCAGCCTAGTTTCCATATCTTGGCGATTATAAATAGTTCGGCAATGAGCATGGGGGACAATATATCCTTTTGAACTAGTGTTTTAATTTTCTTCAGATAAGTAGCCAGAAGTGGAATCACTGGATCACATGGTAGTTGTAGTTTTAATTTTCTGAGGAGCCTCCATCCTGTTTTCCACAGTCGCTGCCCCAGTTTACATCCTCAGCGACAGTGCACGCGGCTTCCCTTTTCTCCACACCCACCCAACACGTGTTACTTCCTGTCTGTTTGATACTAGCCATTCCGGCAGGTGTAAAGTGATATCTCACTGTGGTCTTGATTTGCATTTCCCTGATGATAAGTGATGTTGAGCACCTTTTCGTGTGTCTGTTGGCCATCTGGATGTCTTCTTTGGGAAAATGTCTCTTCAGGTTCGCTGCCCGTTTATAAAATTAGATTGTTTCGCTGTTCAGTTGTACGAGTTCCTTATATATTTTGGCTATTAGCCTCTTTTTAAAAAATTTTTTTATGTCTTTTTATTTTATTTTGATAGAGAAACAGAGAGTGAATGGGGGAGAGGCAGAGAGAAGGAGACAGAGAATCTGAAAGAGGCTCCAGGCTCTGAACTGGCAGCACAGAGCCCGACGCGGGGCTCGAACCCACGGACCATGAGATCATGACCTGAGCCAAAGTCGGACGCTGAACCGACTAAGCCACCAGGCCCCTATTAACCTCTTATCAGATGTAAGATTTGCAAATATTTTCTCCCATTCAGTAGGTTGTCTTTTCCTTTTGTTGGTGGTTTCCTTTGCTCTACAGCAGCTTTTTAGTTTGATGTACTCCCACTTGTTTAGTTTCGCCTTTGTTTCTTTTGCTTGGGGTGTCAGATCCAAAATACCAGCACCAAGACCAATGTCCAGGGGCTTACCTTCTATGTTTTTTTCTAGGAGTTTTATGGTTTTAGGTGTTTTGTTTTTTGAGAGAGAGAATGCGAGTGAGCGAGGGGCAGAGAGGGAGAGAGAAAGAAGAGGGGCTCACCCACAGTTCCTGTTTTACCCGAAACGGGACTCAAGCCTACCCAAAGGGGGGCTCGAGCTCACCAGATATGGGCCTCGAACTCACGAACTGTGAGATCCTGACCTGAGCTGAAGTCAGATGCCAAAATTGAGTCAGACCCTCAACTGACTGAGCCGCCCAGACGCCCCTTAAGTGAAATAGTAAAAGCAACTTTATTAACTATTCTTAGAAAAATGGTGTGGCCGTGGCAGCCACACAAGGACCATAAGGGGTTACAGTGAAAGGCGAGTTATTTCCCGGTCCTGATCCCTGTCCCGTCCCAACACGCCCCCTGCTCAGAGTCCTCTCTGCGTAACGTGGGCTCTGTTGCGGAAACGCACCAGGCGGAGTTCACATCGAATGTGGTCTAACGGCTGCCCAGGAGCCCAGGTGTGGACACGCCACACTTGTGACCGACCTCCTGCTGATGACACTTAGGTCATCCTCAGCCTTTCACTTTTAGACAAGGCGACATGCAGCCATCCCACTGTGCACACGTCCTCGGGGCCTGTGTCGGAAACATTCCTAAATGGTGGGGCCCCGGACGCAGGCGGGCTGGGCCACGGCAGCGCCCTACTGCCATCAAGCTGATGCACAGTCTCACCCATGGACCTGGGAGCTTTGTTTCCCGGGAGGCAGGCCAGGGACAGGATAACGCGGGAAGGGAAAGCGTACTGGCCAGGAGCCAGGACCCCCGGGGTCCAGCCCCAGCTTTTCTGTGTTCTCATTGGGAATTCTAAAAAAAAGTCACCTTCCCTCTCTGAGCCTCAGTTTCCTCACCCTCAAACGGGGAATGCTGGCCGAATTTCCCGGCTTGCGAGTGGACCCCAGTCTAAAACTGTGGAGAGAGGGCGTTCTTCGGCCCTCTGTGCAAGTCTCCCCTGACACCTGGAGCTGGGCTGTCTCTGCTCCGGGTAGCCATGAAAGGGCTGTCGGACTTCCCTGGAGGTTGGGCTTGGAGCTTGGGGGTATAGTTTCTGTTCCAGGACTTGTATGGGCGGGAGTGGCCTGCCGGTGGCCTGTGGATGCCGGGGTGAGAGTCTTAGAGGACCTTCTGGATCAGCCTCCTATCTACAGCCTGTCACAGGACTGCAGGAGGGTCTTGGCATTCAGGGTCCAACCAAGAAATAGAAGCAATCTAGGTATTTCAGACAGAGACTTAATATAGGGAGTTAGTTACCCAGGTTACGGAAGAGCTGAGAGCCAGAGAGGAGGAAGATGAGTCAACCCAGAGATCAGCCAGTGTGGGAAGGAAACTGGCCCTGCCCTGGGGACTGAGGGACCAGGGCAGGTGGTGGGGTGAGCAGAGCCCAGAGCCCTGGGCTGCCTGGTGCCGCCAGCCGGGACCCGGTTGGGCGGGGGCTGGAACACGGCGGAGGTGCAGCTGCTGCTGGTGATCTCACTGGAGGAGAACTATTCCAGCTTCTCTCTTGAATTCCCTCTCCTATCTCCTCAGACTATGCCTTGCCTGGCCAGAACCCAGCTGGAGACCCAGTGGCCAGGGAACTGGGGACACGCAGCCCACAGACATCAGCCCCTGCGACACAGGGAGGAATGTGTTTTGAGTTTAGAGGCCTGGGCCTGGCCCAGTGACTCCTTGCACTTACTTGCTTCGGGTGCTGGGGAGCTCACTCTCTCACACTAGAGGTGGCACCGACAGCCCATTTCATTGACAGCTGAGTGGAGTGTTGGCACAGAATAAGGAAGAAATGTTGGTGTCCCTGTGACTCCCCCCCCAAAACCAAGGGATCTGTCTTTGGGGCACGGACCCTTTGTGTGGGACGCTTGGCTGCCTCATGCCTCCTGGCTTTGCTCACACTCTCCTATCTGCCAGGAACGCGCTTCCCACCCTCCACGGCTTGGCTGACTCTACCCAGCGGATGAGATTCAGCTCTTCCAGGAAGTTTCGGGCACACTCTGTGCCCTTCTATAGCACCTCGGACTTTATTCACCCTGCACTATGTCGCAGTAACTGTGGGTTTCCCTGTTTGTCCCGCCCAATTCCTCAGGGGCCCGGGGACGGATGGGCTTGTGTGGCACAATGCTGCAGTGACTTCTCCGAGGTGCCCACTGTGTGCCAGGCCTGCCAAGTGCTCTGCATACGTGTTCTAATTCAATCCACCCGACAACCCCGTAAGTGACCATGATCAATCCCCATTTCTCAGCTGGAGAATCTGTGCAGAGCCGGGATCTGACCGCAGCCTCCTCTGGCTGGGAAGGCCATGTGCCTTCTCCATGGACCACACGGTCCGGCCACAGCACAGCTGGCCCGCGGGGCGGGGCTGCCTCACTGGGAACGTTTTCGGTTCAGTTTCTGGCGCCTGGTCCCCCACCCTCTGTCCAAGCCCCTACGTCAGCCCCTTATGGACGAGGACGCCGTTCCCATGGCCACTTCTCCATTCTGCGATGACCAAACAGCCAGGCCGGGACGGCGGGTCTAACCACAGATTGCCAGATGTTTCCATGTGTGGAAGTGGGCCGTGAGCCTCCCTGCAGTATTTTTGTGGTTCCCTTTTCTGCTCTTTCCCCACATGACTGGGTTACCCTCACGCACTTCCCATGTCTACTGCTCGCAATCTTCAGGCCATTCTTAACAATCTGTTTTAAAAATTTTTAATGGGTTTTTTTTTTTTTTTTGAGAAGGAGAAAGAGAGAGTGCAAGTGCGGGAGGAGCAGAGACAGAAGGAGGCACAGAATCGGATGCATATTCCAGACTCTGAGCTGTCAGCGCAGAGCCCAGACTCGGGGCTCGAACTCACGAACCGTGCGATCATGACCTGAGCCGAAGTCGGGTGTGTAACTGACTGAGCCACCCAGGCGCCCCTCTTAATAGCCTTTTTTTATGGGCAGAGGTTTGCAGAGGTTGCGTAGGTGTGATAGCTCATCGGATCTTCCCAGCAAACCTAGGACTGGGCTCCTTGGACAGATCGGGGTTCAGAGAGTCTAAGTAATGACTGCAGGCAGCCCCGGACTCCGCTCTTATGTGGCCTGTGGCCCTGAGGCCTCGTGCTAAACCTCGCTGTACAGCTGTGGGAGGTAGGGAGCATTATTATCCCTATTTTAGAATTAGAGAACAAAGCTCAGAGAGGCTAACTGCCTTCCCCATGATCACACAGCTACAAAGCCGGACTTAGAACCCATCTCTTAATTTCTGGTCCACTGTTCTGGAGAACAGCTGTAAAGCTGAGAAAAAAATGCATCGATTTCAACAAATCTACAACATCCTTGGATACAGACACAACAGTCTTCTCTATGCCATAGGAAATAAAAATGCTGTCAGTTAGACTAAGACAATACTTTCTTAGCACTTAGAATTTTTTATTTCACACTTAATAAAAGAGCTCCTCTAGCCATGGGTGCGTGACATGTGTCTTGTACCTACGGAAAAGGAGCACTTAAATGAAAATAAATTTGTTCGAAATGAAATGAAATGTATATGAAAAGAAATTTCACATTTGAAATCTGACTCAGAGTCGGAGTGACCACCACTGGTGTTTTCTCAAACAATATTGTCCTCTGTGTCAGCACGTGTTGGTGATTTCTCTTTCTCTCTCTCTCTTTTTTAAATGTTTATTTATTCTTGAGAGAGAAAGAAAGAGACAGACTGCAAGTAGGGGAGGGGCAGAGACAGAGGGAGACACAGAATCCGAAGCAGGCTCCAGGCTCTGAGCTGTCAGCACAGAGCCCGATGCGGGGCTTGAACCCACGAACTGCGAGATTATGACCTGAGCCAAATTTGGACACCCATCCGACTGACCACAGGCACCCCCCGCTTTTTTCTGATTTTCAACACATTCTATTCAGCAACAGCTTACAGGTATCGAAGCGCACAGATCATGAGGCCATCTGATGCGTTTTCATCCGTCTAAGTCTGCGTCTGGGATCCACGGTGGCTGATTGGTAAATATTTCGGAATGTGGTAGACCAGCTTTTAAACTGTTTGTTGTTCAAAACCAGCCACCGTGGGAATATTTCCACCTTGGAACCGGGCAAACGCTACCATTCAGGCCTCTACTTCCCCCCTCCAGAGGCAGTTTCCCAGCATGCCATTGAGTGTCACTACAGCCAGGTTTAAGAGAAGTTTCCAGCACCCCTGCTCACCGTGTGTTCTCCGTAACCCCTCGCCAACTAGGGAAGGGTCATTTCTCAAAAGAATCCATCGGTGGCCAGAGCCACTGGCGCTGGTCCTACCCCGGCTTTTCGTTCTCAGTGCTCCCCGCTTTCGACTCCCACATGAAGAACGCTGCTAAACACGTCTACTTTCCCACATCCCCCGCCCCGTACCCACAGCCATCTGGTTCTGAGAGGCTAAAAGAATACTCCTGTATTGTCTCTAGGGTTTCCTTCCAAGCCACAGAAACCCGTACCGGAGTACCGCTTGGCTCGAGCAGGCAGTGAGAACTCCACCCAGAGGGCCCCTGGCCAGCAGCCATTTATTGTAGGATGCATCCCGATCTTCAGAGACATTAAAATAGGGAAAATGGTGCCTCTTAGAATCGCTGAGACACGGTGCATTATTACCCGTGTGCACCGCTTCCTTTGAGAAGAGGCTTGTCTTGATGATCGAGCCCTAGAAAGATGGGCGCGCGTTCCCTCGCCGCCAGCGGTCTCCCTGGGCATCCTGCCCCCCTCCCTTGACGGGTGGCATCTGCCCACTTCTCTGGGGTCAGCCGGCTGCCACCACCTCTGGCGCTGTGCAGGAAAGAGAGGACGAGGAAGCTGCGGCCAGCCTCGGCTTTGACACCAGGCTGCTGCTCCTGGACGTCTCTGGGGACCGTGCAGAGCACTCCCTGCGGGGTTGCGCCTGGGACACACTCCTGCGATGACGGGTCCAGGGTCCGCTGGACCCGGCTGTGGCCTTCTTCAACTGGGTTTTCATGACCTTTGTGTTTCCTCAAAGCCCAGCATGCCCCTGCCGTGGAGCAAGTGCCCTGGAAATACTTGGATGAGTGAGCAGATGACAGACCAGCAATGGAGAGGCCTCGTTCTGAAGCCTGCCCAGCTCATGGCCCTCGAGGAAGCCACTTCCTGTCGAATCCACAGGAGCAGCTGAGTTGATGATGCAAAATGGCCTTGCACAGGCTCCTGGGATTTGAGAACATGACTTAATGTGGCCATTGGGATTGCCTGGGCCGCCCTACCTCAACCCTGCCTGAGGGAGCCAAGACCTGGGCTGGTGCAGGGCAGAGAGGACCAGCTGAGACAGGCTCTGGGGGCTGGGAGAGGGGGTGGCAGGAGCTGCATCCCCCGGGCTGTGGACCCAGAGCAGCTGGTTTTGAGAAAATCTCCGGATGGGCAGGGAGGTTGCAATGAGTTCACTGAGGACGGAGTGACAAGGTTGGAGCATTGGGTGTCTGAACTTGACTGAGCATGTGCTTCAGGAGCTGGGGGCAGGAGGGTGGGGTGGGGGGATTCAGAAGGAAGGGTGCTGGCTCCCGGCTGGTGGAGAGCTTTCAGCCTGGACCAGAATCCCTGGGCTCAAGTCTCAGCCTTGCTACGTCCCGTCCTCACGACTGGCCCCAGGTCATTACTGACTTCCCTCTGTCTCCCCATCTGGAAAACCAAGATCATAACCCTGGTCCTGCAAACCTCCCAGTGGTAGTTGTGAGATTAACTACCGTGTGCTCACGTGGTACCTGAGTCCTGGCTCCGGGCCGGACACAGCGCTCAGCATGAATTAATTCAGTGCTTCTCAAAGTGTGGTTCGCCGATTGGTGCTGTCAGCATCACTGGGGAACTCACTCGAAATGCAAATTCTTGGGCTCCTCCTGAATCCGAAACCCAGAGGATGTGGCCAGCCGTTTGTATTTTTGGCAAGTTCTCCGGAAGATTCTGCTGAACCCTAAAATTTGCAGCTCATGGCATTAGCTCACCAATCCTGTGAGGTATGTCCTGTTGTCTTTTTTTTTTTTTAATAAAGAGCTGAGTTTTAAGTTTTCATTTTCTTAAAATGTCTTTATTTTGAGAGAGAGATCAAGAGCAAGCAGGGGAGGGAGGGTCTGAGAGAGAGGGAGACACAGAACCTGAAGCAGGCTCCAGGCTCTGAGCTGTCAGCACAGAGCTTGATGTGGGGCTCGAACCCACGGACTATGAGATCATGACCTGAGCCGGAGTCGGACGCTCAACTGACTGAGCCCCCGTCCTGTTGTCTTGAAGAACAAGAACCTCCGTCCTGCCAGCTGGTCCCCTGGTTTGTCCAGACTTGAAGATAATTTTTTTTTATAAAAACAGTGTCGGTGTGATTCACATGTCACACAATTAACCCTTTTATGAAGTGTACAATTCAGTGGTTTTCAGTATAGTCATGAGGTCTTGCAACTATGCCCACTGACTCCACTCCAGGAAGTATTCCTTGTCCCCAAAGAAACGTTGTACCTTTCAGCCATCACTGCACACTGCCCGCCCCTGGCAACTTCTCAGCTACTCTCCGTCTCAATGATTTCCCTCTCCTGGACGTTTCATAGAAACGGAATCGTATAATATGTGGTCTTTTGTTTCACTCGCATAATTTTCGAGGTTCACCTAGGTTACAGCGTGCCCCAGGATTCCATTCCTTTTTGGGGCTGAGTAATATTCCGTTGTCCGGATGGACTGCCTTTTGTTTGCCCATTCATCCGTCGGTGGACATTTGGGTTGTTTCCACCTGGAGGCTATTGTGAAGAGCACCACCGTGAATACCTGTGTATAAACACTTGTCTGAACACCTAGTTTCAGTTCCTTTGGGCACGTATCTAGGATCGGAATTGTTGGGTCCTGTGGTAACTCCGTGTATCACTTTTCGAGGAACGAGCAGACCGTTTCTAAGGTGATTGCACTGTTTTGGAGCCCCACCAGCTAATTCCTTCACATCCTTGCCAACACTTGCTATTTCCTTGTGTTTTTTTCCCTTTAATTCTAGGCACATCCAGTGGATGTGAGGTGGTACCTCGTTGCGCTTGGGATTTGCATGTCCCTAAGGATCACTGATGCAGAGCATCTTCGTGTGTGTGTGCTGGCCACTTGGATATCATCTTTGGAGAAATGTCTGTTTTAGGTCCTTTGTCTATTTTTGAATTGAATTTTCTTTTGGTTGTTGCGTTTTAGCAGTTCGCCCTATATTCTGGGTATTAATCCATTATTGGATATGTGGTTTGCAAATGTTTTCTCCCATTCTGCAGATTGCTTTTTGACTCTGTCAATAGTGTCTTTTGTTGCATAGTTTTTTTTTATTTTGATGAAGTCCGATTTATCTATTTTTTTTCTTCTGTTGCTTGTGCTTTGATGTCATATCTAAGAATTCATTGTCAAATTTAGGGTCATGAAGATTTAACCTCTATGTTTTCTTCTGAGAGTTTTTACATGTAGGTCTTTGATCTATTTTGAGTTGATGTTTGTATATGGTGTGAGGTAGGGGTCAAGCCTCATTTTTTCCAGTTATCCCAGCACTAAATGTTAAAGAGACTGGAAAGAGGCAACATTTTCTTTTGTTATTTTGAAAAAAATTTTTTCTAATGTTTTATTTATTTTTAAGAGAGAGAGAGAGGGAGAGTGTGTGAGCGGGGGGAGGGGGCAGATCAGAGAGAGAGGGAGACATAGAATCCAAAGTAGGCTCCAGGCTCTGAGCTAGCTGTCAGCACAAAGCCTGATGCAGGGCTCGAACCCATGAACCCTGAGATCATGACCTGAGCTGAAGCTGGACACTAAACAGACTGAGCCACCCAGGCACCCCAAGAGGTAACATTTTAAAGAAAGATGTCAAGTAAAATATTAATGTAGCTGATATGTGCCAGAAATGGCAAAAAAGTGGGAAGGTGGTACTTGAGTGAGTCTGAGAGAGATTGTTTCTAGCGAATTTTTTAAAAAAAATTTTTAATGTTTTATTAACTTTTGAGAGAGAGAGAGAGAGAGAGAGAGAGAGAGCATGAGTGGGGGAGGGGCAGAGAGAGAGGGAAACACAGAATCTAAAGCAGGCTCCAGGTTTTGAGCTGTCAGCACAGAGCCCAACACAGGGCTCAAACCCGTGAACCAGGAGATCATGACGTGAGCTGAAGTCGGACACTCAACCGACTGAGCCATCAGGCGCCCCGTGTCTAGTGAGCCCCCTAAGGATCTCCTCTGTCCAGGGAGGCTGTTGCATTCACTAAAAGATGCGAGGACTGAGGTGATGTGGCCACTGGTTTCCTCCCCACCTTGACGAGACCTCAGCTCAGTTTCCCCTCCTCTGCTTTTCCTCTGAAAAAGGCCCTGCATCTATGAACACGGGGTCTCTGGGAGCAAAGAGCCTGCTCTCCTTCACTTGCTCACCTGGTACCTGGCTTCTCCTCCTCTCCCCCTAGCTGCACCCTGGTCCCGCCACCAGACCCGGCGCCTCCCTCATCTGGCCACACGCAGTTCCAAAAACAACCTCAGGAGCACTTGGATATATTCTCCAGCCTGGACTAATGGCACTCTGTCCACACCCCGGGCCCAAGTGCCCATTGGGTGGGGTGGCTGTCCTCACCTCCTGGAAATTGGTGAAGTGTGTGATTTTTCCCTTTCTCTTTTTGCTTTTGGAACATAAGCATCTTTCCAAGTCTCTTTGGCCAAAAGGTGACGGTGCGGGCCTTTGGGCCTCCCCATCAAAGTCAAGTGGCCTGTCTTCCCATCACCCACCTGGTCCCAGGTGCATTCATTTCCTAGGACTATCACAACGAAGTGCCACGTGTGGGTGGTGTAAAATAACAGAAATGTGTTGTCTCACAGTTTGAAGACTGGAAATCCAAGATTAGTTTTTTTAAAAAATTTTATTTATTATTTTATTTATTTATTTTTGAGAGACAGAGAGAGACAGCGTGAGCAGCGGAGGGTCAGAGAGAGAGGGAGATACAGAATCTGAAGCAGCTCCAGGCTCTGAGCTAGCTGTTAGCACAAAGCCCGACATGGGGCTTGAACCCACAAACTGTGAGATCATGACCTGAGCTGAAGTCGGACGCTCAACCGACTGAGCCACCCAGGCGCCCCTGGAAATCCAGGATTAAGGTGTCCACAGAGTTGGTTCCTTCTGGAGGCTCCGAGGGAATGTCTGTCTCATGCTTCTGGTGGCAGTGGGCAATCCTTGGTGTCCCTTGACTTATAGCCACATTCTTCCAGTCTTTGCCTTCTTTTTCACATGACTTTCTCCCTGTGCCCCTGTCTCCAGGTCCCCTCTCCTCTTCTAAGGACCCCAGTCATATTGGATTAAAACCCCACTTTACTTCATCAAGATGACTTAATCTGAACTAATTACATCTGTGGTGATCACATCTCCAGGTGAGGTCACATTCTGAGGTTCCAGGAAGGACGTGAGTTTTGGAGGGGAGACTGTGCAATCCACACCCCAGGCAATGCCAAGGGCATGGCAGGAAAGGCTGTTGGGGACACTCCATTTCCAAGAGCTCCTCCTGGGTGACCTTGCTTTTGACAGCTGCCGCTGAGCCTGGGGATCAGCGCCGACGCGACGCACTTCTTCCTCCACGTGAACGGGGAGACTGGATCTCGCGCTCCTAGTCCCGTCTGCCAGTCAGCCCATCAGCCAAACCTGAGTCCTTTGCACCTCTGCTAGTTGCCACAGGTGTGTGAGGCACAGGTGCGGAGGGTTAGGGTACCGATGGAACAGAAGCGGGGACGTGGGTCTGACACACCTCCTCACCCCCTTGGATCCTCTGGGTCTTCCCAGGCCCAGTTCCAGATAGTGAGCCATTCCCAGTCTACGCCGGGGTGCTGCTGGGCCCCCCATCATTCTGACCCTGTGGATCTGGTGACACCTGGCTCATGACGAAAGCTCAGGCGGTGAAACTGCTTGGTGTCACAGGCGCTCCGTCTCTCTTAGGATCCAGGAGCAGTCCAGGCATTTGTCAAATGTTTTTCAAACGTTTTGCAAAAGGAGAGTCGTTTTCTGCTGCAGAAAGACCTAGGCGCCTGCACCCAAACACGGCTACTGCGCTCGGCCAGTGACTCTGCCCAGTATCCCCGTCTGGCTCTGGGGAGTCTTCTGAATCATGCAGCTTGAAGATCAGGGCATCCACGCTTGGACTTCGGCAGAGTTCTCTCTCTCTCTCTGTCTCCAAATTGCTAGCTTTCGACGGACATGCCAGTGGGGATGTGGGCACCTTGGAACCCTCATGCACCGTTAGTGGGAATGCAAAATGGTGCAGCCATGGTGGAAAACAGAGTGATCTCCTCAAAAACTGATTAATAGAGTGACCATATGATCCAGCAGTTTCATCCCTGGGTATGTCCCGTGAAGAAGGAAGCGTGAGGTTTGAGGAGACATTTGCACACACTCGTGCTCATAGCAGAGTTCTTGACTATAGCTAAAACACAGAAGCAACACCAAGTGTCATGAACTGATGAAAGAATAAGCAAAATGTGGCGTAACCACATAACGGAACAGTATTCACCCTTCAAAAACAAGGGAGTGGCTCCTGGGTGGCTTAGTCAGTTAAGCGTCTGGCTTTGGCTCAGGTCATGATCTCCTGATTCGTGGGTTCGAGTCCCGTGTCAGGCTCTGTGCTGACAGCTAGCTTGGAGCCTGCTTCAGATTCTGTGTCTCCCTCTCTCTCTGACCTTCCCCTGCTCACGCTATCTCTCTCTCTCTCTCTCTCTCAAAAATAAAAAAACATTAAAAAAAAAAAGAAGGGAATCCCGTCGTATGCTACAACACGGACGAACCTTGAGGGTGTTACGCTAAGTGAAATCAGCCGGTCACAAACGCACACATGCTGTCTGATTCCACTTAATGAGCTACTTCCAGTAGTCAAGATCATAGAGACAGAAAGCAGAATGATGGTGGCCAGGAGTTTAGGAGGCTATCATTTAATGGGGACAGAGTTTGACGTTTTTTAATGTTTATTTATTTTTGAGAGAGAGAGATAGAGCGTGAGTAGGGGCGGGGCAGAGAGAGACACACACAGAATCCAAAACAGGCTCCATGCTCAAGCTGTCAGCACAGAGCCCGAGGTGGGGCCCGAACCCACAAACGGTGGGATTGTGACCGGAGCCGAGGTCAGACGCTTAACCGACTGAGCCATCCGGGCGTCCCCAGAGTTTTATTTTGACAAGTTGTAGGGTTCTGGAGATGAACGGTGGCGATGGTCACAAAACAATGTAATACTTAACGGCACTTAAGATGGTAAATGTACACTTCAGATGACTAAGACGGTAAATTTTATGTTACATGTGTTTTAACACAATAAATAACACCCACTGGCTTCCTGGTCACTGGTAAATAGGTCGGAGCAGCGCTGCTAAGTGTGGTGTGCGCTGCTTCAAAACTCGAAGAGGCCCACCAGGGCGGCTTTAAGCAACAGATTCCCTCCAAGTTCCAGAGGCCGGACGCCCGAGATCAAGGGGTCGGCAGAGCTGTGCTTCCTTGGAAGGTTCCAGGGGAGAATCCGTTCTTCGCTTTCTCTGGTGGCTGCGGATATTTGTTGGCCTGTGGTTTTGGTACTCCAATCCTTGCCTCTGTGGTCACATGGCTTCCTCCTCTTTGTGTGTCTCTTCTAAGGACATTTGTCACTGGATTCAGGACCTGCTCAGATACCCCAAGGTCATATCCTCATCTTGAGATCCTCCGTGATATCAGTAAAGAGCCATTTTCCAAATGAGGTGATACCCGCAGGTTTCCGGGACTAAGTCGTGGGTGTGTCTCAGCCCCCTGCTCCTTCATACCTTCATCACCCCGGTGAATCCCTGGATCCTCGGGAGGTTTATCTTCCACCCTCTGGCCTGTACATTCTTGCCACTCTCTGCCCCCAAGATTCACAGCAGCAGAGGAGGGGGGCCCTGGCCTATGAAGGAGATGTGGGTAACTTTCCAGAAGCTTCCACTACAATGTCCGTGATAACCTTGACGTTCCACAGACATCACCCAGGTCCAGCATGTTGACATCACTCGAGCGTTGGCTGCTGACTGAGCGCATCTGCCCCGTTGCTCTGGGGACCTGCTCGCCGCCCACTAACCAGGGAGGTTACGTCTCTCCTGGGGGTCAGTGGGCCACAGTGTGGCCGACCCACGAGGGTGGACTAAAGGCTGGCTTTGGGGCAGATGGGGCACCTCAGGGGTCACTTCACACTCCAGAGGCTCCCGTGGGACCAGAGGGAGGCCAGTCTCCAGCCCAAAGACATGACGGACTAGCTGTCTTCCCCGGCTCTGTCCCCCTTCCTCATTCCACTCCTGCACCAGATCCCCACCTCTGGGCCTGCTTCTAGGAAGCTGACCTGCGGGGGTATGCTGGGGAACGGAGCGCTAACACGGCCCTTGGGCCGGGCCCGGAGTCCGCTCTGCGTCCCTGCCACGGGAGGGCAAAGCGCTCTGGCTCCTCTCCGCTGTCGTGACGAAAGCCCTCGCTCGGTCCGCAGCTGCCTACGAAATTCCAGACGCCCTGCTGGCCTGCCACACCGCAGGTCCCGCCTTGGGCACAGCAGCTGAGATGAGGCTGTGCCTGGCTGAGCTCAGGTCCTGTGTGGCCGCCTCCTGACCCTCCCGGACCGACTGTCGCCTCCCAGCTCCCCGTCTTCCTCCAACTCATTCTAGTCTCCTATTTTATTTTTTATAGCCCTTCTTACTCTCTGAAATCATACAAATTTTTTTTTAATGTTTATTTATTTTTGAGAGAGACAGATTGACAGAGTGTGAGCAGGGGAGGGGGAGAGAAAGAGGGAGACGCAGAATCCGAAGCAGGCTCCAGGCTCCGAGCTGTCAGCACAGAGCCCCACGCAGGGCTCGACCTCACGAACCATGAGATCATGGCCTGAGCCGAAGTCGGACGTTCAGCTGACTGAGCCACCCAGGCGCCCCTGAAGTCATGTAATACATTTGTTTGTGGCCTTTCTCTCTGACTTCGGGCCTCGGCTGCAGGGGGCTGGGACTCTGACTTGTTCACGGCCACCTCACAGGCATCCAACACTCTAATAGTGTAATCAACACGCGCCGAATGAATCGAAGAGCAGGCCAGTGTTCATTCGCTTGGAGTAGACAGAAGGGAAGGATCTGGGTTTTCTAAAGAGGGGGCCGTATGGGGGGGTCACTGGGGCGGAGCAAGCTGGTCAAGGCAGGCTGTCTTCCAGGTGCTGAAACCCCCTTGGCCCAGGGCAGCCCCTCACTGGCCCGGCTTCTTGTTGGGTCTGGCGCGGACCTCAAGGACATACACGTTTTTAATAAAACCTTAGAGTCAATAAAGCCGAATGGTCTCGGGTGCCGCTCTTGCAGGCCTCGGCTGTTGACTTTAGAAGTCAAGAGGTTGGGGTGTTTCCCAATTCCCATGTAGTCCGGGGAGATCTATAAGCTACGAGGGCCTGGCCCATTTTCTACGAAAAAAACCGAAACAAAACAAAACTCAGTGGGCCCTGGAAAGATTCCACCGCCAGCCAGAATCAAAGGTCCATTCAGAGCGACAGAACTCCTCACATTCGCTGCTAATGAAAACCAAACTTCTCGTCCCTCTGAGCATTTCTAGGGGCTGCGATCGGAAGGGACCGCCGAGGAGCTCTCCGCCACCCTCCTGCCACCGCGAGGGCCCCGCCGAGTTCAAATTGTTTTATGATAATATGAGCCTAGTATTTTTCTAATTTCAGGCGTCGGTGATTTAGGACTGAGTTGTTTTCATGGAAAAAGAAACAGAACTTTCTTTTTGAGGTGAGGCGAGGCGGCCCTCCCGGTGGGTCCTGCCGCGTGTGCAAATCCAGGCTGAGCGAGCCCTGCGTGGGGGTCTGGGGCCCGCCTCCAGGGAGGCCTCCTTCATGGGCGCCCTCTTGAATGGGGAAGAATGGGCGGGGGTCACCAGAGAACGCAGAGACGGGGGTTTCTGTCTTTTGATTTCATGCTTCGTGGACGTCAGACCCACAACTCAGAAAGGCAGACGCGTCACCCTCAGGAGCAGACAGAGACAGGGCCATAAAGCCTGGTGTCTTTTCTGTTTCTGCTTTTTTTTTTTTTAATGTTTATTTATTTATTTATTATTTTTTTAAATAGTTTATTTATTTTTGAGACAGTGACAGAGCATGAGTGGGGGAGGGGCAGAGAGAGAGGGAGACACAATCTGAAGCAGGCTGCAGGCTCTGAGCTGTCAGCACAGAGCCCGAATGTGGGGCTCGAACTCATGAACTGTTAGATCATAACATGAGCCAAAGTCGGATGCTTAACTGACTGAGCCACCCAGGTGGCCCTAGATTACTTTTAAAAATTGATTTATTTGAGAGAGAGAATGAGTGTGACTGGGGGAGGGGCAGAGAGAGAGTAAGAGAGAGAATTCCTAGCAGGCTCTGCCCTGTTAGCACAGATGGGGCTCCAACTCATGAGTTGTGAGATCATGACCTGAGCTGAAACCAAGAGCCAGTGATGCTTAACTGACTGAGCTACCCAGGTTCCCCTTTTCTAGATTACTTTTATTTCTTTTTTTAAAAATCTTTTTAAATGTTCTTTATTTATTTTTGATACAGAGAGAGACAGAGCATGAGAGGGGGAGGGGCAGAGAGAGAAGGAGACACAGAACCGGAAGCAGGCTCCAGGCTCTGAGCTAGCTGTCAGCACAGAGCCCGACGCAGGGCTCAAACCCACGAACGTGAGATCTGACCTGAGCCGAAGTCGGAGGCTTAACCCACTGAGTCACCCAGGCGCCCCTAGATTACTTTTATTTCTATCTTTTAAATGCATTAATTGTTATGCTGTATATACAGTGTATGTCTGGCTAGAAAAGTGTGTATTCCTAGAAAAATATTTATATATTTACAGAAAATAAAATTCTGGATGGGGAAAAACACCCTGAAATTATTAACAATGGTTATCTTTGCAGGGATGAGGTTATGGGTGATTTTTCTTGTGAGTCTGTGTGGGGGGGGGTTGTAATCTGTAATATCTCCTGGTCTCCCATGACTATGTATTATTTAGTATAAGTAAAAAATTTCAAACTATTTATTTAGTTTTGAGAGAGGGAGATAGAGAGTGTGAGCAGTGGAGGGGCAGAGAGAGAGGGAGACACAGAATCTGAAGCAGGCTCCAGGCTCCGTGCTGACAGCACAGAGCCTGACGTGGGACTTGAACTCATGAACTGAGCCGAAGTTGGATGCTGAACTGACTGAGCCACCCAGGCGCCCCTATTTAACATAATTTTAAAATATGATTTTAAAATTTAATTTTTTTAACGTTTATTCATTTTTTGAGAGACAGAAAGAGATGAAGCGTGAGCAGGGGAGGGGCAGAGAGAGAGGGAGACACGGAATCTGAAGCAGGATCCAGGCCCTGAGCTGTCAGCACAGAACCTGACGTGGGGCTGGAACTCATGATTCATGAGATCATGGCCTGAGCCGAAGTTGGACGCTCAACCAACTGAGCCATCCAGGCGCCCCTGGTTTTGAAATTTAATACACAGAACTTGGGAACCTCAAACCCCGGGTCTTATAACAATTCTACCTTCAGGCCATGGAGGAGAGTGGGGTAGCTGGGCCAGACTTTGAACCCTGAACCCTGTCGTATGCGAGGCTACGTGTGGCCTTGGGTGTGGTGGAGGGGCTTGTCATGAAGCAGGAGGACATAAACCTTCACTAAAAACCCGTGGGGGGCGGGTCAGGCTGAAGGCTGGGCTGCTGTTAACGCATAGTTGGCAGTAACAAAAATTACTATTGTGGGCTATTATTCCAACGGTGTCCCTGGTGGCTCTATCAGATGCTAGAAACCCTGGGAAGATGAGACAAAGCTGAGGTTGGGGCGTGGGGCCCCCTGTGACTTTAGTGCTAAAGATGCCTTAGGAATGCCAAGCTCCTCCCCCAACCATTTTTGCACAGGCTTTCCCCTCCTTTGCCTGGACTGTTGCAGTAGGCTGTGTACAGGTCTCTGGCCCTGTAGGCAGCCCACCTTCCCCTCCGCCATGGCCCTGTCCTTCAGGCCTGTGCACGTGAGGCCCATCTGTCGCTTCTCTGACAGGTGAATTTCCTGATCTTTCCATCTTGTCTCATCCACACCATGTCGCCCATGGGCCGGCACACCTGTTTCCCTGTCCGTCAGTCCTAGGAGCTCTTCAGGAGCCTCGCTGGGACTGATTTGCCTTTTCTTCTGGCCGTCTGGCAGCAGGTGGTGTTGGGATGTGGGTCTATGTTTGGTGACTGAGCGGATGAACTCTGGCCAAGGCCTTGCAGACATCAGAGGGAGAGAACAGAGCAGGGTGTGTGTGGCCCGAACAGCTGCCACCCATCAGGACACCAGTGAGGCCGCAGCTGTTTCCAGCCGTCGGCATGGGCACAACAGAAGGGTGGCTCCAGAAGTTCGGCCCTACAGCTGATCCACTCCCCTTGGCCTGACGGCTTCCTGCAGGCCAGGCTCGGGACGGGCTCTCTCCATGGGTGAATATAAATACATAAGTAAATACCCGGTTTGTTGGGCAGCTCATTTCATTTTCAGCCCCCAAATGAACCAGCCCATGGAAGGTGCCATTCCCACTCATTAGCAGAGGGGGCGGGTGTCCGGTGTGGCACGCTGGGGACACATGGGTGCTTGTGCTTACGGGGTCTGTGTCCAGCCCCGCCCATCCGCAGGACACTCACGATGGCCCCACAGCTCTCTCCTCAGACCTCAGGCACATGTCACTATCTCCGGCCCCGCAAAACCCCACCAGGACATCCGTCTCCCAGAATAAAGGCCAAAGCCATGCCTGTGGCCAGAAGCCCAGCAGTTGCAGGACTGCCCTGAGGTGGGCGGTGCTCTGTCTGAAGGCCACGTCACCCCTCAGGGGGTGCCACACACAGCCCGGTGCCCAGGAGGCCACCCCGAGGCCTGCTCTCAGCCTATCGCCAGGCCCGCCGCAGGCTGTGGGGTGGCCGTGGGGCTGGTGAGACTGTAGGCACCACCCAGCCCAGGGCTACTCCTGGAGCCTCCAAATCGGAATTCTGGAGGCCAAGGGGCTCCCAGACTCTGGGACAAATTGGCCTCCTGTAGCTGGACAGGCTGCTTCACGTTCTAAGCTCCTGATGGTGCCTTAGGGGAGATGGGGGCGCCTGACCAGGGCTCCGGGACGCTGGGATTGCTGAACTAGGTTTGTCAACCTTTCCTTCAGGCTTCGTAAACCCCTCTCCCAAAGCAGGGCCTTTAGGGATCATGGGACCTGTGATTCTACTGTGCACTGGACAGTGTGTGCTCAGGTACTTTTTGCATTAAAAAAAAAAAAGGAAGTTCAGAGAAGGACAGGAACCTCCCAGGGTCACATAGCTAAAGGGAGAAAGCAAATTCTTCTTCTAACCAAGACCCTTCCCAGGCCCTTCTGAAGATGAACCCTCCAAGGTTAGGAACTCCTTGAGGGACCATCTGCTGCCACCTGCAGGCCACTGTGGTTACTGCAGTTCTTCCCACACTGCCCTCAAACCCTGGGACCCCGGGGTGGGGTTGAGTCCAGCCCTTCTTCCTGCCTCAGTTTCCTGCCTGGGTACACTGGTCTGTGCCTGCTGGGTAAAGGTGTGGAGCTTTGAGTCAGGGGCCCAGCTCCTCTCCCATCAGTGGTGGCACCAGTGTGGCTGGTGGGGAGGGGCTTGAGCCATGGTCCCCTCATAATCTCCATCATTCCCTACAAAGTGACCCGGGTAAGCACATCTATGGAAGCGGAGTGTTGAGCTGTAGATGGTGCTTCGGGCCGCTGGGGGCAGGCTCACGGACGAGTTCTGCAGGGCCCACGGGGAGATGTGCTGTCGCTCTCCCCCCACCCCCCCACCCCACCCTGCCAAGCCCAAGGGGTGCTGCAGGGGGCTGGGATCAAGGGTTTAGGCCGAGGAAATGGAAACTTCCTGTCGGGTGTTGGGTTTCGGGCAGACCAACCTAACGGAACGGGGCCAAGTCTTGGGATTAGTGTTGAAGTTATTTCCATTAGAAAATAAGGTTGGTCTTATGAAAACCCCCCTCCCCAGGTCCCACCTGGACAGGCACGGTGGGCCAGGCCCTTTCGCTGGCAGGGACCAAGTCAGGGCCGCAGGCAGTCACCCCTGCAGCCCCCAGCGCCAGCCACAAACAACTCTGGGGAGCGGCTGAGCCAGATGACACCCCCTCTTTGCACCTTAATTGCACCATCTGCAAACCGGGGGAGCTGATGCAACGGCCTGCTTTGTAGTTGTGATTGCCGCGCAACTGCCCCCCTTCCAGCAGACGCAGGTCCCAGAGCCTCTCACCCAGGCTGCTCCGCCTCCCTCCACACCGCCCCCGCCCTGCCCCGGGGAGCGAGAGCTGGTGGGGTACACTGCTCCTTCACTTGTGAAAAGTCATGGGCCACTTGTGAGGGGGGAAGAGGTGGTGGCATCTTGAAGACCTGATGTCCCTCTGGGGTTCCAGCCACACTAGGGGAGGCCTCACCAGCTGCGCTTGCCCAGGGTGACCTCCGGGGTCATTACCGATGGAGCTGGAAACAGGGAGGCCAAGGTGCAGGGCGGGGGGGGGGGGGCAAGGGGAAGTGTCTCCGAGGCAGTGGGTTTCGTCCTATGCCTGTCCCCAGGCCCTGCCCTGTTCCTCCTTGGCCACGGTGGGAGGTCCCCCCACCCCCGGCCCCCATACACCCAGCCCTAGAAGTTTGGCATTGGGATCCTTCAACGCATCTCAGAGTTATATTATTGTAACAAATCAGTCAAAATTCCATTTTACAGTTAAATAGTACAGAAGACAGACAGTTTACTGTACAGGCAAGTTGTGCATTGAAAACAAACACATCAAGCAAATTATAGTGCAAAGCAGTTTCTACCCCTTCCCACCCTCTTCCCAGCTCTGGGACGGACTTACTGAAGGTAGGTGTGTGGCAGGCATTAATACCTCGACATGACAATGTGTCACAAAGGGTCTGTACCCGCCACCAACAGGCTTACAGTATCATGGCATCAGAACCCCTCATCTCTTTGTGCTTTCTCAGTGTTTGCCTGATGCAACTTTAAAGCAGCCTTGTAAATAAGGACCCATTTTTAGCAGCCCAGGCTCTCCGTGCCCACTATGGGCCTTAAAATCGGGCTCGGCATGGCTAGCATCAGGGGGTGGGGGTGGGGTCAATTTATTTCCTGTCTCTGCCCCTGCCAGGGCTTGGCTCTCGGGAAGGGCTGGTAATCCAGAGCGGGGCTACAAAGTGCTGGGCGCTGGGAACCCAAGGGTGCCTCCCACGTGGGCCTGGGGGGCCGGTCTGTCACCACAGAGAACAGGAGTGAACAAGGTCCAGGGGTAGGGGGTTTGTAGCTGCTTCCTGAGAAGGGGTGGAGAGCCCCCTGGGTGTCGGGAGTCAGCAGGGCACCCCCGCAGCTGTTGTGAAGAGATGGAGACTGCTTTTTCCAGTGAGGACGGGACGAGAGAAACTGCAGCAGGAGGGGTCTGAGTGAGATCCCCAGAAGGACTTCCTAGCTCGTCAGGGTGTGTATCCGGGGCGCATCGTCCGGCTGCTGTTACAGGCTAGGGCGGTAGGGCAGGCCGAGGGCTGTGACGGAGACGACAACTGAGGAGGGGAGACTGTCACATCCACAGAGGATGTGGCTGAAACTGACTAAAAACCACACGCTGTCTAGCCCTGAGGCCCTTGTCCTTTGCCACTGACGCCTTTTTAGAATTAAAGTCAGATGCGAAAATCTAGGCAGCCTGAACCCCGAGGCCTCCCCATTTGCAAACGGTACTTCACCCCTGAGCACAGGGGGTGCTGAGCCGAGGCCGCTGGGCCCTCCTGCTCCGCCCACACTTAGCCCCGGCCCTGCACCCCAACACGTCCTCTGAGGCAGATGTCTAGGAGGCACAGATGTGAATTCCAGCGTCACCTGCGTCTCCCTCTGGTCCCCTCCAACGCGGGCCTTTGGTGGAAGTTGGCAGGACGCTCGCTGGAGGAGCGTGGCCTCGGGAGGAGGTGCGGAGGCCTCAGCAATCCCACGCTCTCGGGGGCGGAGGGGATGCTGTCCACTTGGACAGAGCTTTACCTGTACCAGGCAATGTGTCTGAAAACAATGGATGCTTCTCTTTCTAAAATCAGCTTTAAAAACTGGTTTCTGCTCAAGACTGCTTCTGCAGCAAAGATGGAGGGCTGTCGGAGGTTCTGGCCCACGAGGCTGGGGGTGGGGGCGCGCACAGCGAGGCTGGACCTGTGTGGGACAGGATGCCGAGGTCCGGCCCTGTGCCCTCAAACCCCAACGTCTTCTGCTAGGACCTTTCTGGTCCCTGTGCTCTCTCCAAAAATGGCCATTTTGAGACCAGCCTACAGGGACGGGGGGATCCCTGATCCTCCACCAAGAGAACAGGGGGGGCAGGCCTTGGGCTGGTAAAGTGCATGGAGGACCCGACGGCAGGTGTCTTTCCTGGTTTTAGGGACCTGCTGCCATTGGCTAGTCTACTCTGGGGCCTGGGACCCACAGACAGCTGGGGCAGGGAAGGGGTGGCTTTGAGCTGTTAGGAATCATCGGGAAGCAGAGCTGGGGGGCGCTGGCTGGGGGTGTCTTCATCTCATATCTGCCAGCGCCTTCCTGGGGCCTCTGGATGGGTTCCCTCCCCACCAATACAATGAAGGGTGGGGAGGCCTTCCAGTTCTGACTCAGTTTGTATGAATGTGGGGGGGGGTGGTGCTGGGCCCATGGGGTGGGGGTCTCTGAGGAAGGTGGTGGGGGGAGAGGGGGAGGTCTTTCCAGGGCCCCGTGGGTAAGAGGCCAAGCCATGTGGGCAAATGTCACCTCCGTCTGGAACAGACGTGGTCTCTGCCCCGGGGGGCCCTGGGCCAGCACCGGGCATAGCTGGGGACAGCTAGGTCATTTCTGGGGGACGTGGCAGGAAACTTTCCCCACGTGGGGTGAGATGATGAGGATCTGAGCTGGGGGCAGTGACCTGAGGGAGGTCCCTACCTATCTGTACAACGACGTGGCTGGACTAGACGCTCTTCGGAGCCACCCGCCAGCTCTGAGCCCAGGACTCGCGGACCCTGGGCCAGCCACTGGCCTGGAGCTGAAGTCTCATTCGCGTCCAGAGCCTCCGAGCTGGGCCAGCCATCTGTCAGGAGAGTTCGCGGGGTCCCTGCCTATGTCGGGCGCACTCAGCTCTGATCTGGGTGGTCAGTAGGGCCGCCACACGGCCTCGTCCATGCGGCCCGGCGTGCTCAGGGCGGTGGGGGAGTTGCTGTGGCTGCCGTCCGCCTCCACGCTGTCGCTCTGGCCGCCCAGGCTGGGGTTCATGAGGTTGCCGGCGGCGACGGAGGCGCTGCTGGTGCAGGAGGCCAGCATGCGGGTCGGGGAGCGGTCGCCCCCGCTGCTGCTGCCAGCCACCATGGAGAACTGGTAGGAGCCAGAGGACGCGCCGTAGTAGAGGTGGTAGGGGGACGGGTTGGCCTGGAAAGGCCCGCTCTGGTTCTGCGGGCCCCCCGGGTAGGGTGGCGGGAGGTAGGTGTGGTGGAAACGGCCAGCGGCCGGCACGCTGGCCACGCTGAGGCTGCCCGACGGCGTGGCGCTGTAGGGGAAGGCGGCCGGCATGGCCCCGGGGTAATGCATCCTGGGGTCGGGGAAGCGGCTCTCGGTGAAGGTCTGCAGCGCTGGGAAGGAGCGGTCGAACTGGCGGGGGTCGGAGAAAGGGTTCAGGTCTGAGGTGCCTGGGGGACAGCAATGGGGACAGTCAGTCGCAGCCTGACACCAACCCCGGAGGCTGCTGGTTCAGAGGCCCTTCGCGGGAGTCCCTGCTTCTAGATCTGCCTCTGCTCTCGCTGCCCTGGACCGCTGGTGGGCCGGGGCCTCCCTGCCTCCGAACCCGGCCCCCCCCCCCCCGAAGGGAGCAGGCGACAGCAGGTGCGTGGGCCACGGGTGGCCACGGGGGCCTCTCTGGGCAGGTGGAGGGGGCGGGGAGGACTTTTCCTTCTCCCCACAGAGTCCTCTTCCCAGCCTAGCAGTGCAGAGGCCTATCGAGGGGTGAGGGTGGCCCCCACCTGCTGCTGCCTTCCTCCCCATCAATAGCCGGTAAGACTTTGGCTGTGCAGACAGTCTCCAGTGATGCTGTGAGCTTGGGGGCTGGGGCCTGCTTTTACAGATAAGGAAACTGAGGCAGAGAGAGAGACACACACACATTGATTCACTTGACATTGCACAGAAAGGACTAGAACTCATCACGAGGCCGTTGCTTTCTGCTCTCTGCTGCTGGGTGTGTGAACCTCCCCAGCCCAGGTGGGGCTGGGTTAGCGTACATGGGGCCCCACCGGTGTGTGTGGGGTGGGGCCACAGCAGCTGTCTGCCCCCCACCCTCTTATCCCTCACCCCTGGGTCTCCAGAGCCGTCCTGTAGGCCGGAGCTGACCGGCAGCCAGACAACGGTGAGAGGCCACCCTCTGTGCCTCAGCACCAAAGCGAGATGGCAGCCAGAGGGGCTTAGTGCCCTGGACCCTGCATTCACATGGAGGGACCCGGTGTCCAGCCCAGGCCCTGCCCTAGCTCCCTCAAGGATGGCCCCCCACTAGACTCCAAGACCAGGGCATCTCAGCCTCTGCCCCCTACTTTTATAGTCACAGACACCCCCCCCAAACCTCAGTATTCAAAGGTGCTTCAGGATTGAGTCGTGATCCCTTTCAGTAGGAAAACTCGGGCCCAGAGAGGGTGAGGCACTTGCCTAAGGGACACACAGCACATTAGACATGGCCCAAAGTCCTAGGGTTTGGGTTCTGAGCCCTGACATGTGTCTGATAGGCAGCACAGCACTTATCCTGGGTCCAACACTTAGGAGCTGTGTGTCCTTGGGCAAGACACTTAACTTCTCTGTGCATCAGTCTTCCTACACGAAAAATAGAGACAACAATAGCTCCTAGAGTTAATGCGTGTAAAGTGCTTAGAGGGGATGCAGAGCAGAGGCCTGGGGAGGGTCTGTGCCGCTGTAGGAGTTGTGACAGCGCTGGCTCCAAGTACCCAGGAGAACTGGCCGTGTCATGGGCCTGCAGGGACAGGTCCCTCCCCTGATCCCTCCTTGTACCCTAACCAAGGGGGTGACTCTGGGCAGCAGTAGAGGGGTGGGTGAGCCCCTGGCACTGGTCCTGAGGGCAGGTCTGTCTGGTCCCCACCCCTCTGTGCCACCCACCAAAAAGGCCGGAGAGCTGTGGGTCCCTCAGGCCTCCTGTGTCCCCAGATCTGCCCGCCGTGCCAGGTGACATAAGGTGAGAGCCGAAACGTCTCAGGCTTCCTGACTCCCCCGGGGACAGCCGCCTCAGCCGTGGGCGCTGGTCCTGGCTGTCAGTCAGAAGGGAACAGTGCTCCCAGGCTCGAGGTGGGTGGATGTGGGGACAAAGGTCTAGATGACTGGAGCCTTCCAGAACATTCTAACAGGCCCCTTGGCTGGTCAGTGCTGCCTTGACACGTTAAGGGGCCAGAGGTGCCTGGCACCCTGAACAGAGCCATGGGTGAAGTTGACACCTCTCCTCTGAGCCCACCTGATGGAGCCCTCTTCTCCAAGCAAAGGAAACCTGAATAGGGGCCCCAGGATGTGACATCAGGGCTGCAGCCGAGGAAACACGAGGCCATGCAAGGTGGGCCCGGGCCATGGAGACCACGTGGCCCCGGGAGCTGCCTGGCCTGCCACTGTCCCCTCCTGCCTTCCTCCCAGGGTGGCAGGGGAAGCGTCTGCCCTCAGCGCCCCCGTGGCTGCCGACCCCCCAGCCCAGTAGCCCCAGGAAACCCGAGCTGGCCAGCCGTGGAGCGGCCAATCCCAACACTGGGAGGAAATGTTTATTTTCTTCTCCAAATTGCCCCAGCTGCCGCATGGTGGCTGAATGAGCTCTTTGAGCTGGGAGAAGCCCCCTTTGTGGGCAGCACAGCTGAGGGGGCCGGGGGCCGGGGTATGGAGGGCTCGGGGCCTCGGCACTGTGTGCCAGGGACCAAAGCCAGGGGCTCAAGGGGCAGAAGGGGCATCAAGAGGAGTGGTGGTGGTGGTAGAGTGGGTCCCGAGAAAGATCCCAGGATAGAGTCTGAAGGCAGAGGCCCATCCCACCGGAGGGGGGACGCCAAGGAAGGGGCCCCAAACCGAACCCTGCTAACACCCCTCTGCGGTAGGTACTTTCTTCGGAATTCCCACACTACAGATGAGAATACCGAGGTTCACAGAAGTGAAGTAATTTGCTTAAGATCACGGTCAGGGTCTGGCATAGCCAGGGACCCACCGGGCCCCAGCCCCCTGGGCTCAAGAACCACTGAGTGTCTCAAACTCACCAGCCTTCCAGAACATTCTAACAGGTCCAACGTCCCCACAGCACCTACCTTCTCCACCTTGGGGGCCTAGCAGGGCCAAGAAAGGAAGCTTCCTACGCCAGAATAGAAGGGACCATCTCTTCCTACGGAGGGACTGTCACAAGTCCTCCTGCCGCTGCGCCGTGCCTGGTGGTAAGGCCTCCCTTAGCGGAGCGCCCCAGGGAGCCCCCATCTCAGCCTGGAGCGTGGAGCAAGGAGTCTGTGCGCGCCCTCACCCCGGCTCTTCCTGCTTGGGGCCCTCTTGTCTGTGCCCTCACAAGTGCGGCAAGTTCCTGGGGGTAGGTGCTGCGGGGAGGCGGGACCTGGTCAAAGGTGCTAAGTTTTGGGCTCTGTGACCCAGGAGTGGCCCTTAATCTCTCAAGCCTCAACTGGCTCACTGGCCAGATGGGCTCTAAGCAGGCCCTGCAGGACTGAGAAAGAACGGCCGCCCACATCGAGCGGCAGCTGGCCTTCCCGCCCCTGTCCAGCGCTGCTGGCAGGGGCTCCCTGTCCCTGCCTGACCCAGGGACCTGCCACGCATGGTGTCCGGTGCCCCACCTCGCTGGCTCGGAGGGACCGGAGCGCAGAGCAGATAACTCGCCACCCAGCCACTTACGGAGCACCTGCTCCGCACCAGGCATCTTGTCTTCTTCCTGTCTTCTCTGCAAGGCCCCTTTGTGCCCGCTGCATCCAGCCAGGCAATGGGGACAGAGACACAGTCTCAGCCTAGACATCTCCCCTCCTCTTCTGTTTGGGAGAAGTCTCTGGGGCGGGGGGTGTTGGTGGTGCTGGGGGAAGGGGTGCTGTGTGTTTGCAGGGTTGGGACATCACTTTGCTATTGACAAAGGCTGTCTGAGTGCAGGCATGGCATTTGAACGTCCGATGCCCAGGGCTGAAGCCGCCACCATGGCCCCTCTTTCAGAGGACAGGGCAGAAGCTCAGGCAGGGGCCACACGGTATCTTCAGCAGGGACTGGTCTGTCACAAGCTCCTGAGACAAGTCATGCCCCAGTTGTAATGGGTACACTATGGGATTGATGCCCATTTCCCTGAGGGGACCGTGAGTTCCTGGAGGGCGGGGCTGTGTCTACTCCTGCTGACCCCCCAGACACTGCACATGACGCATGGTGGGTGTTTGGACGTGTTTGCTGAGTGAGTGAAGGGCCTGGCCCAGGTTCGGGCCCACAGTATCCCTAGGAAACACCTGCAGGAGCAAGTGAGCACCCGCGCCTGCCCTCGGTCCGGAGTCGCAGGACAGAGCCCAGGCCCCCGGCCGCCCCCCGCTCCGCGGCCCCCGCCGTGCGCACCTTGGATGGGGGTCTGGGCCTGGCTGCTGAAGTGGCTGGCGGTGCTGATGGAGCCGCGGGGACTGGGCGTGCTGGGCGTCACGCGCATGCGCAGTCGTTCCAGGTCCCCGAAGCGGTCGGAGAACGCCTTGGTCTGGTCCTCCAGCTTCTGCCGGTGCCCTGCAAAGCATGGGGAGCCCGTCAGCAGCTGGTTCCCGAGGATCTCAGGGGGACTGAAGTGCCTCGCGCTCCTGGGGGGGGGGGTTCTCCCTGACACCTCTGCAGGGACAGTCCTCAGGTTACTGCCCACCTCTTTTCTGTGGGTCCCTGGAGACCTCTTGCACAGAGAATGGTCATTATGGGCTGCCTCACCCCTGCCTGCTGGAGGAGGCCTACGTGCTCTTCTACTTGAACCTCAACTGCCCACCGTGCAGCACAAGTGTAAACTGAGGCAGCAGGCATGTGAAATAGCTCAGATGAGCTCCTGTGGGAGTGAAGGAAAGAGCCCCGGGGGTGCTGCCACTCTTTACCTCCCAGCACCCCAGACCCATTCCACACACCCACCTGCAAGGATAATGGGAGGTGGCCCTGGACTGGGGACAGTGGGCTGCTCTAGCCCTCAACCATCCTGAGACCCCCAGCACGAGCCTTGTTCTCACCAGGGTGTGTGGAAGAGGCCTGGGTCACTTGGTGGAGGGCTGGAACTCCCACCTCGGACTGGAAGCTGGGGACAGGGGGCCAGGGCACCTGGCTTGGGGCATCACACGCGGAGAGACTGCTACCATCTCCCACTGCTTCTCTGCCACGGCCCACCTGGGAAGGGCCCCAGCCCAGTGTCCCAGGCCCCGGAGGTGTGGGCAGGGCTGGGGTGGCCACACGCCGTTTCTGGGGAGCTGGCTGAGGGCTCCCCTCACGGCTTCTTGAAGGATGTCAAGCTCGCGGGGACCTCCCCTCCCCTGACACGCCGCGTTTTCAATCACACTCTTTCCATTTCATATGCAACATGTGAATCTACAGAAGGAGAAGCACTGCAGAATTACAGAGAAGGCTAAGCGCTCCTTTGACCCACCCTAAGCCCTTCCCCAGAAATTTCCATGTGATCAGTTTGGTGGTCTTTCTCTCCAGCCCTTTTTTTGGTTTCACACGCGAGGAAAACACAGAGCACTTTCTCACAGAAACTCGTGAATGTCTCAGGCTGGTTTATCATTCTGTAACTCGCTTTTCTAGTAGCGCATCCCAAAGCGCCACCTCAGTTTCCTGATCTGGAAAATGGGGAGCGTAACCCAGCCCCATAGAAACAACAGAGCTCCTGCTGAACCTCGGGAGCCCTGGCGGGGCTCAGTGGGGGCTCAGCAAGCACGAGGAGGGCTGATCACTGTGGCAGCAGATGTCCTTTGTCCCCGCCGGTCCCAGCCCCTGGTGGCCGCCACTCACTCAGCCTGTCCTGGAGGATGCTTAGGTCATTTTCAAATTTCCTCCACTCTCCTTTGCGGGCAGTGTCCCTGTCAGGGCCCAGGAATGTTCCTATTCACGCCTTTGTGCCTGGAGATTTCTCCAGCGCAGATCCAGGCGTGGGCTGATCAGTCAGACGCTAGCCATTAGCCTAACCCCCGAGGCTGGCCTGTTCCACTCCAAACCCCCCTGCCCCCCGAGGGAGGAGGCCAGGCAGGCAGGGAGGCTAGGTTCTTTTGACAGAGAATTGTGGCTCAGAGAGGTGAAGAGGCTTGCCAGCAGTCACACAGTGAGGAAGAGGGAAGGATGTCCTGAATCTGGGACCGCTTGGAGAAGCACGGGGAGGGGCTGAGGGAGGACAGGGAAGGCTTGCCTGAGTCCTTGGATCTGCAGTGACATGCCGAGTCTTCCAGACTCACAAGGAGAGAAGAAGAGAGGTTGGGAGGAGGTAAAATAGAACTCCTCACCATCCTTCCTGAGGCCTGGAAAATGGCATCCCAGGGGCCTGAAAAGGCACGAAATGACTGTTGACCTCCCTTGGGAACAAGGGGACAGAGCTGGAGGCCTCAGAACAGGTTTGACGCCTGGTTTTCAAGACGGGGATGCAGTGGGTTCTAGCAGCACAGACCCCGGGGCTCCCCGTGCACACTCCTGCCTCACACGAGCATCTAGGGGCTCACAAGGAAGAACAGTAGTCCTGGGAGCCACAGTGGGCTCAGCAAGCCGCCAAAAAGCAAGACACCCACTTTCTCCTCCCAGGAGGCCCCAGGCCTGGAGCCCAAGGGACATTTGTCAGCCAGGATGACGCCCAGCCAGGCCCCCTGCCAGTTTGCAGCCTCCATGTTCAAGATTTCAGCATTTGGCTGGCTGCATGACCTTAGCCACAGAGGACGGCTTCATGGAGGTGGTGTCTGGGGGGTGCCGCGGGGCTCAGCCCTGGTACGCCCCAGAAGACATGTGGCAGGATGATGTGGGCCAGCTGAAGGGCCAACGAATTCAGAGCAATCTCAACAGGTAGGAAGGTGGCCGGATAGGCGTGGAGCCTGTGGATCGACCTGATGGCAGCTTGGGAGTGAAGATTCTGCATTTAGTCAACCACAAGCCTGACTCGGGCCAATGGGGCTACACAGAGACTCGTGCAGAACCTCAGGCCTCATAGCGATCGTCACTGTGGAATGAAGCCCTGTTCACCCAGCATTTACGGTCACTCCCACCATCCCCTGGAAGGAGGGCAGGGCTCACCACTGGCCTGGGTTCGAGGATGGGCCCAGCCACTCGTGCATCTTTGGTGGCCTGACTCAAGTCACACGTCCTTTGCCCCCACCCCGAGCCGCAGAGTCCCCGTCGTGGCCAAACAAGGTCTATAGATGTCCTCCATCTACATGGGTCATTGCTGTCCTGACCATCTCTTCCAGACCAGCCCCTGCCAAGGGAGGGCAGCGTTAGTGGCCCCACATCACAGACCGGGACACTGAGGCCGCGATGGCGAGCCTGGGACACAAAACCGGGACAACAGAGCCAGCCCTGGTGTGCAGACCCCTGAGGCCAAAAAACTTTCCCTTTTTGCTCCCACTGTACAGATGGCGCTACTGAGACTTCCAGATGAGATCTCTGCTATGTTGTTGGTTTGGGATGGGAATCAGGTAATGTGGCCCAAAGACACGCACTCAGCCACATGCAGTGCTGCCTTCACAAAGGGCACACTTCCTGGAGTGCTTTGGGAATTGCTTCCTGGTTGCCAGGCCATGAGGGAGGGGCAAGGGCAAGCCGGGGTGGCTCCACGCGGCCCAGGCGCCGGCAAGTCTCAGAGCCACAGGGCCCTGGCCTTCACACTTGGGAGCAGAACGGAACTTCCTGTGCCCGAGGAAAGATGGGCCCACAGAATAGACCTCTTTCATGTGGCCACCCACAGCAGGAGCCGGTGGGGGAGCCTGGCCTCGCTCACTGGGTCACCTGGGGCCCAGCCCTTTCACACTGTGCCTCAGTTTCTCTCTGTGCGGCTTGCTCACGAGGGCCCCTCTAGCTTTGAGTGTCTCTGGCTTGAGATTACCAAGGTCAGCCATCGGCCATACCAGAGCCCCCAGAAGAAAGGGGGGCAGGGTTGCTTGCTCTATAGCTCAACCCTGCCCCCTACCCCCCACCCCAACCCTCCTCTTGCTGCTGCTGTTCTCAGGGTTTCTCAAGTACGCGCTGCCTCTCACACTTCGGAGCCCCAGCTCAGGCACAGCCCCTGCCAGGAATGCTTTCCTGTCCTTGGGGGCTCCCCTCAAGAGCCCCTCGTTCCCTCCAGGAAGACCCCTTGCCCCAGCGCGGAGCCTCTGCAGCACCCCGGAAGGCCAAGGGCAGCAGCTAGTAGCTCTGGAAATGAGAACAGCAGCCAGCGCTTGCAGAACGCTCCCCTGCCCCAGCATCTAAGGGGTGGACGTGCACCGCCTGGTTTCACCCTGCGTCTTCTCACTGTCCCTACTTTACGGGCAAGAAAACCGAGGCTCCGTGAGGGTCAGTGATGTCTTGGAGGTCACACAGATGGCTTGAGGCCACCTTCTCTTCCTGGAGTCCATCCTGAAAGAAAGGAGCCTGGGTTTTGATAATCACGGGCTCCAGACAACGGGTGTTAGGGCCCAGCCCAGGGCCCAGGGTGACCCTCTGTAGGCCCAGGAGGATGGGTGCCCCACCAGGTGTGCTGAGTCCCACTCTCTAACCATGCTTGGCTCTGATCACCCACCAAGTCCCTCTTCCCCTTAACTGTCACAACTGTAAGGGGGTTTTCATACCGTCTGACCCCCGAGGTGAGGATGAGCTGCAGGACAGACCCCAAGTGTTTAAAATAAAGCACTCTGCTCTCAGAAATAAACATTAAAAATAATTAAAAATCACACTCTGTGTCTTTCTCAAAAATAAATAAACATTAACAAAATTAAAAAAATAAAATAAAGCACTCTGCAGGGAGGATGGCGACCACCTGGGTAAGGCCCCACCGTGGCCCGCCACACCTGTCACCCTCCAGTAGCTGAGTTCAAATCACTGCCGGTCCCTGCAACGCGCCTCACTTAGCGCCGTGAGCCTCGTTCACGGGAGGGCAGGTCCCGGTGGCCCGGGCCTGTGTGAGATGGCCACTGGTGCTCATGGCAGGTCACTTTCTCCCTCTGGGCCTCAGCTGTCTCATCTGTAAAATGGAGAGCATACTGGGACTCCCAAGGGCATGGCCAGGCTGCAGGAACTAAACTGGTGGTCCGGCCTCGGCCCTCAAGGAAGGCATCCTGGGCTCCACAGTTCGTCCTTAACTTGTCCAGCTAGTGGGAGCGCCACCCAGCCTCGTAGGTGTAGGAGAAGGGCTGGAAGCAGGGGAAGGAACACTGCGGCCCAGCCAGGCTGAGTGAGTCACCCAGGGCCACACAGCACTGGAGGAAGAAAACAAGGTCTGGATTCTGGCTTGGGGGCTCCCTTGCCACCAGTCACTAGGCGTCCTTCATCACCACCTGCTGGGCCAGCACGGGGTCCCTGCACCTGCCAAGTACCTGGTGCTTCTTGGGGAACCATCGGGGCCATCCCCCTGCCGTTGTGCTGGCCCAGCACAAGTCCCCGTGATGAGGGTGGCAACCCCTTTAGTAGGCAGGCACCTGCGATGGGCCAAGCGCTGTGCTAGGTGAGCCGTGCATATTGTTTACAAGGGCTGTAACCCTCTGAGGGGCTGCTGCCATCGCCCCTGTTTTACAGGTAGGAAAGTGGAGGTGTGAGGTCAAGGTCAGGCCTGGAAAGGTCAGCACGCTGCATAAAGCTTGGTGGCTGAGGCCTTGGCTTCCAGAGCGCTCCAGGAGAGGAGAGCTGGACTGACCGGCAAGGGCCCAGCTGGGCCTTGACTGGATAGGAGAGGACGGGGAGGCAGAGGGGACAGGGGACAGAAGCAGAGCCGAGCATAGGAAGAGCATCGGCTCCCGGGAACAATGAGGGGGGCCCTTCACCCATCTGAAGCCAATGGGCCGCCTCCTCGGCCGCCTGGCCCGGCTCCGGCGCGGTCACAGCCCAGACACAGCAGCCACTGTCCGCCCAGCTGCAGGGTGGGGCACCTGGGCCCAAGGCCCGCTCTGTGGCCTGTCAGGAGATTTACACCCGACTCTTAACAACCGCGCGGAATCGCAGGCGGGTGCTGGGCCCCGGGTGGTCTGCCTTGAATCGGCCCCCTGTGAGCAGATGAAAGCTGGTCGGTGGCTGGGCTGGGAAACGGGCTGGCGGGGGGCCAGCGGGCAGGGAGGCAGGCGGGCTCCCTCCCAGGGCTGCGACTGGGGCTTCCAGCGGCCTGGGGTTGATTAGGGGAGCCCGGGAGGTCTGAGGTTAACCCCTTCGCTCCTGCTGGGTGCACTCCCCTGGGAATTGAGGGGGTCCTGGGAGCAGGGGCCTCTCCTCAACCCAGGTCTCCCTCTGCCTTCCCACGCCTGGAGCCGCGAACAGAATTGTGGCAGCTTTGGGACCCTCAGAGGCCCCGCTATGGGCGTAGGGTCACTCTTCCTGCCCATGCTGTCCGGAGCCACCAGTAGCTGTTTGCTTCCTTCCTTCAGATCCTCTGGCCAAATGTCACCTCCTCCAGAGGATTTCCCGGGGTTCCTCTCCCTGCCCACAGCCCACCCCTGCACTCTCCACCCCTCCCCCCCAGCTTTGTTTCTCTCCATCAGACTTCTTACTACCTGAGATTCAGTCAACTCATCATGTATTTACTTCGTTTATTCAACAAATATTTACTGAGCACCTACTAAGTGCTTACGTCTGTACTCCACGGTCTATGCCTATACCCGGCAAAGCAGAGGAAAGAACTTCTGCCTCAGGGAGCACATATAATGGTGAGGGGACATGAGAAACAAATGAAATATATGAGTGAACTCTATTGCATCCTGGAAGGCGATCAGGATTCTAGGTCAAATCAAGGCTGGTAAGGGGTGAGTGCGTGCGCGTGATCTGAAACAGCATGGCAGTGGTGGGGGGCTTACTGAGAAGTTTGAGTAAAGACTTCATTCAGAGTCGGAAAGGACAAGTCATGCGTCTGGAGGTGTCTGGGGAGTATTTCAGAGAGACAGAATAGCAGTGCAAAGGCCCTGAGGCAGGGATGTGGCTGCCCAGTTGCAAGACCAGCCAGGAGGGCAGGGTGGCCAGAGTGGGGGGAGCAAGGAGGATGTCAGAGAGGAAGTCGGGGGTAATGAGCACAGACCAGGTGGGGCGCTGTGGCCATGGTGACAATACAACTATTTATACCACCTTCCCCCACTGCTAATGGATAAGATCCAATTGGGACGGAGCCTGTCTGTTGGGTTCACTGTGGCATTCCCAGCTTCTAGAACAGTGCCAGACACACAAAAGGTGCCCAGGAAAATATTTGTTGAAACGGTCCCATGTACATTTTTGGGAAGAAAGGGCCCACAGGCAAGATGCTGCCACTGTCTCCCCTTTGCCTCTGGCAGGATTAAAACCTTGGGTCCCCCCTTTCAGGTACCAGCACCTGCTAAGCCTGGAAGGTGGGGGGAGTGGTTGCGAACCCACAGTCTGTGCCAGAATCGCCAGGCACTGGGCAGCCTCCTGCCTAGATCCTGCCCGGCCACCTGCTTTTTAACCAGCCCCCGGTGGCTCGGAGGGACACCAGCACTGGGAACCTCAGAAACCGAGGCCACACAGGCAGGAAGCCACCAAGCCGGCCTTCAAACCCAGCCAGCCACCTGGCGGCATATCGGGCCTGCTCTGCAGGGCACCAGAGGGGAACGACCCAGCCACAGAACCCACAGCTGCGCCTCAGGGATCTGCAGACTCCTGCTCCGTGGCTCCCAGGACCGGCCCCGACTCCGTGCCGCATTGCACAGAAGGCTCAACCCTCACCTGGGCCGGGAGTCACAAAGCAGGAGAAAAGCCCAGAAAGGAAATCCCATGATAATCCATGAGGGTTTGGGTACTTCCTGTGGGCTGAGCAGCTGCAGGTTCCTTTCACTAACGCTCAGGACGACCCCCCAGAGCAGACGCTAATATCATCCCCGTTTCACAGATGAGTACAGCAAGGTAGGAAGACCCTTCTGGGTGGCCCTCACTTCCCTGAGCCCCAGACTGGAGCCCAGGGGGTGCACTGAAGCTCACCCTTGGGCAAGTGGCTCTGCCCCCTGGGGTGCCTGAAGACCTGGTCACGGGGACTTGGCATCAGGCCTGGCACATGGGGAGTGCTCGGTGACCAGGCACTGAGCTAGTCTGTTACCTCTTACAGGTGGGGGAATGGAGGCCCAGAAAGGATGAGGACTTGTCCAAGGTCACAGACAAGGCCAGGCTGGGGTTAGAAGCCAGGCTGCAGGTTAGACCTGACCTGAAGACCTGGGTGGGCAGGGGCGGGGGCAAGCAAGTCCTCGGGACGGGAGACCTGTGTAGCTGCCTCCTCCCATGGCTGCTCTTTTCTATAAATAAGCTTCTGCTAAGATTTTGTCTGAACAAGTCTCTTTAAAAAGACTTAGAGGCCCAGAGGGGGTGCCATTTGCCTCAGGTCACACAGCCAGCCTGGCCTCTGGCTCCGGCTGATCTCCTGGCCTGGTTTCTCTTTCCTTCCTCTTGCCACCTCCCCTCTCTCCGGCCTCAGCTGCCTTGTCCTGTGCCTCGCCACACCCTGCCGCCTTCCCCTATCAGCTCACCCCCAGAAGGGCTGTCTCAGGTCTGGGGACCTCAGGAGAGACGAGGTGGCAGGGGATTTGGACTGGGGGCTCCCAAAGGCAGGGCCACACTCCTACCCTTATCCAGGGCCCGCGGGGTGGGGGGGGAGGGTGGGCAGCTCTGGGCTAAGCAGGGCTGGGCACAGAGGGTTTGGAGGGATTCCGGGCATCGCTGGGCCCCTGGGAACCCTCCTAGTGAGCTCCAGGACCCCCGCTCTTGTGCTGCTATGGACTGGGTGCTCACTGCTTGGTGGAGGGGCTCCTAAGTGCACCAGCATCACAGTGAACCTGACCATGGCTCCTGTCCATCCTGATACTGCCCCTGGAGACAGAGTGGCAGGTCACCTTTCTGAAACCTTTATGGCCATGGCATGGGGTTCTCAGCAGCCACCCTGCTGGTGACCAAGACTGGCCATCCACGGACGGTGCTAGTGGTGGAGAGGCACGGGGGTGGCCAGGTGCTGGGGGTAATAGGACAGCATGGATCCCGGGCCTCACCAGGATCCTCCCCCGGCCACAGCCAGATGCTATCCACATGCCCTTACTGATCTCTAGGCCTACAGTGTGGGTGGTATCACCCCACTTCCTGGAGGAGGGGGCCACGGCTGGAAGAGGTCAGCAATCTGCCCGAGGTCCCCAACCAGGCAGGCAGTCTGTCGTCTGCGTCATGGTGGCTTACGAGGGTGTCCCAGACATCACCACCTCGAGACTCTTGGGATCACTGACACAGTTCACAGATGACAAAGCTGGGGCCAAAAAGACAACAGGATTGTCCAGGGCCGTGGAGCCCAAGGCTCCATGGGGGCATGGACCCATCCACATCCAATCACAGCAGGAATCTGGCCACAGCAGATGCCTGCCTATGGGTCTGATGACCACGTGAGGGGGCGAAGGGAGGTGGAGGAGAGGCCCTGAGAGCCTGCAGGGAGAGTCACCCAGGGACACCAGGCCCAGCTGGAAGCCGGTCCTGACCAGCCAGACACTGGAGTGGGCCCAGGAATTGGACAGATGGGGAGCTAGGTCAGTCCGATTCCCTAGAGGGAAGGGGCTAGCCCTGGGCCAGGCCTCGTGGCCCTTACTGACCACACCCTGGCAGAGTCACGTCTTACTTCTGAGGCTCCTGGGCTCAGGTCCCTATTCTGTCTTCCTGGCCTAAGTCCACCCAGCTTGGAATGGAAATCGAAGACTGTCTCTGGGAAGACAGGGCACCTCTTGGCACCGAAGGCCACAGGAGGTCCTGGCAGGTTCTCAATGTGCCCTGGCTTGGACCAGTCAGCACTCTGCTCAGAGCTCAGAAAGCAGCCAGTCCTGAAATGGCCAGCCGGGCCAGCTGGTTCTCGTTTCATTCATTCATTCACTCATTCATTCATTCAGTGAACACCGGCCTCTGGCCCCGTCTGGCAGCTGCCCCTTCAGTCTCCATAACCTAAATCTGCAAACAGCAGGTCCGTCAGCAGGCAGAAGCAATTGAACACAAACTCTCTTTGATGCTAAAAGGTACACATCAGGATGTCCTGTGCATAGTAGGTGCTCAGTAAATATCTGCAGAATCAAGTCTGCCTTCTTGAGTGTGGGTTTGGGGATCAGAGCGCCCAGGCTGTGTGTGACTTCAGTCACATGCGGAGATCCAAAGACAGTTTCCAAGGAGGGGATGTGGCCTCACAGCCAGCCCAGCTCCTGTGTTTGATGGCTCCCTCCCTCAGTCCAGGCAGAGGAAGCCAGGCAGAGTAGAGCAAACCTGACTTCCCCCCACCCCCAACATTCACAAACACCCTATGGCAGACTTTCCCATCCAGCTCCTTTCCTTAACAGATGCAAATCGCAAATCCAAACTCTCTCTCTCTCTCTCTCTCTCTGCCACTCCCAGTGGGCTGTCTAGGGACTCAAGCCCACTCTGCCATTTTCCCTTCCCAGCATCCTTGCTGACCTCCAGCAGCCCAGGGCAAAGCACATAGGGTGTGGGTTTGGGAGACTGGCACGCAGAACCCAGGACTGCGGCCCCCGATGGAGTGCTTCAGGGGATCACAGCCATCCGTCTGACCTGGGTTCCTGCCTCCCGTCCCCCCACGCCCCCCAGAGGGCTCAGTGGGTCTGGCACTTACGTCTGGGTTCCCGGGGTCCATCCACGGTCACCTTGATGGCTCTGTGGTAGGTGGCCACTTGGGTGGGGTTGGTGAACACGGTGATGGTCAGTGTGAAACTCTTCCCTGGGGAAGAAGAGTGGAGAATAAAGGCAGGAGGTTGGCACCTGGAGCTGTGAACGGCACCCCGTTCTCCCTTCCAGAAGGGGCAGATCTCTCTCCTTTGAACCCGGGCAGAAGACGGGGCTCTGCATGACGTTCTAGCTGCTGGCCTTGGCATTCAAGGCCCCAGGAGGTCTGGCACCAACTTTATCATCTTCCCCTACCCTATGCTCTGGCCATTCTGCTGGTTTTCTCCCTGCTTCCTGGCCTTGGTGCTGCTCCTTCTGTCCAGTGACCCTTGCGATTTGGGGGGGGGGAGCACCCCAAGTATGTGTATAAAAACATGCATACTTTTTCCTAAAGGTAACTGGTGATCTTTACAGGAAATTTAGGGAACACAGAAAAATCACCCACGGTTCCACTAGCCAGAAATAAACACTATGAACATTTGGGTGTTTCCTCCTCTAATCCTTTTCGTGTGGGTATCGTGTATTTACAGACTTGCAATGATACCAAAATACATATTTTCATACCCGGGTTTTGTTTTCCTTCATTTAACCTCACATCATAAGCACTTTCTCATGTTGTTAAAAATTCTTCATAAACTTCACTTTTAATGGCTGCAAACTATTTCAACTCACAGAAGCCTCCTCTTTTGTTTATCTGTCTTACTCTCTGGGGCTGGCGCGGCTGCTGGTTTCTCACTGGCGAGTGCAGCCGGGGCCGAAAAGGGGCTGATTTGGGAGCTGCCGACATTTCATGTGTAGACGCAACTGTTATTTCCAGAGCCCTGTTCTATTTTTAGATAGACATTTGGCTCCAAAGTCTCCATTCAAAATTCCTAAGAGAGGAAAAACTTTTAAAATAATAAAATTTTTTTTTTTACCATTTAAAATAAAATGAAAATGACCTTTTGTTTATACAAATCTTTGTCTACATCTCTGTTTATTTCCTTAGAAAAGATTCCAAGAAGCGGTGAGTGATTTCATCGCATCAGAGGATTGGGACGTATTCAGGGCCATTGATCTCTCCAGTGAGACGGTGCTCCAGAGAGTCACCGTGATCGTGACCGTGATTGCCGTGAGGCTCCGTCTCCCCGCGGTGAGCAGGCACAGCGGTGAGCATGGTCACCTAGCAGGGTGGAAGGTCTTAGGTGCTCCTGACTCCATCTGCCTCTCTGCCCTGCCCAGTGGGCCTGAAAGATTCTTTTCTCTCTGCCCTGACCCAACACAAATGATCGCTTCGATGTTCTCTTATTCCTTCCTATTGGCGTTTTGGTGCCTTTGAGAAATGGCTCTGCAGTAGCCCAGGAGCGCTTTCCCCGCCCCTTTTGTGGCCATCAGTTTCTCAGCTCAGCGGCCTTTCTGTTTTGCCTTTTGCTTTGTGACACTGAGCTGGTTTGCATTTTCGGTGCTTCCTCTCGCTGGTGCTTTCTCCCTCTGCCTTAGGGTGAGGCAGGTTTCCCAAGTAGCAAGCGGATCAAGGCTTTCCCTCCATAAACAGCCCTCTCTCTCCCTTCTGCCTTTAACTCTTGGACTCTCCGGGGGTTTAAGCGGTGGGTATGGTATGAGGTCTAGATCTGCCTCAAAGGGCAACCCGGTTTTCCTCTCACCTTTGTTGAACTGGGACCCTCGTCTCCTGCCCTCTTCTGCTGGAGGCATCAAAGCCCCCACCCTGCATGAGGCTGGGGAGGGTGTGAGGGGAGTCTTGCTGATCCCCTAGGTTCGGCCTCCTCCTTCTCTGCCCCTGAGCACCCCTATCTCTGGACTCCAATTGCAGATCCAGGGGCTCCCTAAGGGCAGGGGGCCATGGGCCATGGTGGGCACTGAGGGAGGCTGCCTGAGCGGACCCTTCTGCTGCCCTTGAACCCCCGGCAACTCCCCAAGGCAGGTGGGCGGGAGGGCGGGCTTGATGTCCACCCCTCACCCGTGGGGGAGGAGCACTCAGGGCAGGGGAGGATAGTCAGTGTTTCTCTTTGCACGGTCGGGTCCAGTAATCCAGTGACAACTCTAGCCCCAGAACCAGAAAAATCCAGAGCAAAGGGAAATCAGCCAGCCTTCCGGGGTCCCTTGGGTTTCGGAGACACCAGGCAGAGGTGCCACTCAAACTGGGGAAGAGTGGCGTCTCTCGGGAAGAACTTTCCTGAGCCAGTCCCCTGGAGGCAGGGATGGAAATGCAAACAGCACCTGCCCCTGGGGTCCAGGGTCTGAAGAAATCTAACCTCTCACGCTCAGACCACAGGGGCACTTTCCATGGTTTCTGGAAACTGAAAGTGCAGAAGGTCTAGGGAAATGCCAGGCCTCAGGCTCCCTGCCCACCTGCTCGGGGGTCCTGGGACCTGCCTTCCCTCACTTCCTGGTCACTTGTCTCCTAGACTCCTCCCGGGCACGTCCTGGGGGGGGTCCACAGGCCTCTGCCACTTCTGATACGTCCTGGAACTGCAGGGTGCCAGGCTGGATGGACCCCAGTGGTTGAAGGGCTCCCCCATCTCTCTCTGGTCTCCACTGAAGAGCCACCTCCTTGGTGAGACCTTCTATGGTCACTTTATCAAAAGCAGGCATTTTAAACCTTGCATCCGTGGCTCCTTCTTAGAATTAAGTGGGCCCGTGAACAGGGGTAGGAAAACAAAAATGGCAGTTGTGTTGTCCCTAACCTTCGGCTGCGATTTGGCGTCTCCCTCAAGTATGACTGTAGGCAGCAAACCACAGAGGTATTACAGAAGTTCCTGTGACCTTGTCACCAACAGACGTCACGGATATTTACATATCATATTACAGACGTTGCACATTTCTCTAAATATCTTTTATGCTCGTCACGACTTCCAAATCGTGGTCGTCATCAGACCCATTGCCACATCTTCCCATGTAATACGCTAATAAAGCAACACATTTATCCCAATTTTAAGAGACACTCTGCTAACTCTCTTTTGTCATCGGTTTCCATTGTAATCCTTTGTATTTTATTTAATTCATCAAAACACATTATTCTGAAACTGTCAGGTGGTCCATGGGGTAAAAAAAAAAAGGTTAAGGAGCTCGATCTGAAGTGTCAGAGACCCTCTTGCCCCCACCCTGCTGCGTCCCCCGCCCCTAGGACAGCATCTGACACGACAGTAGAGGCTCAGTGGATGTGTGTTCAATACATTGAGGGAGAGATGACTGTTCCCATTTTACAGATGAGAAAACTGAGCCTCATGGAGGGGTGATGAGTCACCCACATCACACAGTGTTTAGGCAGAGCCAAAAAGGTTCGAATGTGCTGGAAGCCTGTGCCCCTGCAGGGTACTAAGGACCTGCTCCTGAGAAGCCTCCACTCTCACCGGGCAGCAAACCACTAGCCACCCCTGAGGTCATCGGCCCTTCTCAAACAGGTTCCTCCTGCCTCCCAGACTTGGTACCACTGGTCCCAGGTAAGAGAGGAGGGAGGAAGGCAAAAGGGAGGGGCTGGGACCTGGGAGCCTGAGTGGAAGGGAGGCAGGGGCCCCGATGAGCAAGGGGCAGGGAAAGCTCCCTCAGTGACCCCCCACCTCCCTCTCTGCCTGGTGGTGAATCCATCTTCCCACCCCTCCCCGTCTGAGAGCAGGAAGCTGAGAAGACCGAGCAGGTGGGCAACTTTGTGCAGGAACCTCGGGCAGAGGTGCCAGCGGCCAGAAACCACTGCAGGTCATGGCGCTCGGAGGACTGGCCCCAGGGCGGAGAAGTCCTAGTCTGGAAGTAGCTGCCCCTAGGGGCCCCGAGTGACCTCAGACATTCCCATAGGACCCGGGTCCCTGGTGCAATCAGCACACACAGCCAGGTCTGGCTTGGGGCCAGTCCCCGTCCCTCTCAGACGGGCTCTTGTGTCATAAGCCCCAACCACAGGCGGCTTCGTGGACAGCAAGCGGGGACAAGTCTCAGGGGAGCCCGGGGTTTTCTCAACGTTGGCCAACGCGCCTTCCGTCTCCTCTCCCAGCAGCAGCCTGTGAGCTGCACCCACGCATCTCTTCCCAGATCTCAATCCACAAGCTACAGCTTCTTTTTAACCTGCTAAAGATAGTTCAGAACTCCTGCTTCTCTCATTATCGCCTAGGCTGGTGGCTGCCTCCTAGAGGACACTTAGGGAATCTGTGGCATCTGGTCCTCCAGAGGCGGAAGGTGGGGGGTGGAGGACCCAGATGTCCAGTGCTGCCCAGGGCACTGAGGTATTCCTTCTTCCTGTGTGTGAAAAACTTGTTACCGAGAGTCTCGGAGCCACGAGCCTAACTCGAGTTTACATAGAACAAAGATTTTTTCCCACGCTTTTAATATCTATTAAATTTTCCAGGATGGAAGATGGGGTGTTTTGTTTTGTTTCGTTTTAACTCTGCCAAGAATGGTTTGCAGCTTCAGCAAACCACGCCACGGACGGCGAAGCTGGGTTCAGACCTCGAGTCCTGTACGCCTGGGCTGGCGGCGTGCCCCGGCGGGCATGGGGCATTCTGCCAGATGCGCAAGTGCCCACTCGACTCACAGCATCGTCTGGCCCGATATTTACATATTCAAATGGGTATTTTATCAAAAATCACTTTCCCCTTTTTTCTCCATCACAGCGATGGAATCGTATGGATTTTGAAACTGCACATCAGTGGTGGGTAGGTTACGTTACCCAAGCGTTTCGCTGTAGGGTGGCGAAGGGGGCGTTGTAAGAAGGGCACTGCGTCTGGTGGGGTGGGAACCTCGGCCCTAATCACTGCAGGAGACACCCACTTGGTTTCTTTCTCTCCCTTTTCTTGGGCCCCACCTTCAGGCTTATCGTGAGGGCCCTGCGGTGGTGGTGGTGGTGCTGTGTGTCCTTCATGGAAAGCTATTTTCCTAGAATTAGGACAGAATCAAGCAATGAAAGGCAAGGAAACAAGCAGAAGTTTCCATCTGGCTTCTCGGTCTTGGCAAGAGTCAGGAGACCAGGGAAAGGCTCGGGGTCCCAAACTCCAACCTGTCTCCACTCCTAACGTGACCCACTGTCCGTGTCAATTGCTGATTTGTCCTCTCAGTGGGAATTTCCTGTTGGGCAACACGGGCACGGCAGGTCCGTCGCTGCGTGCCACCGGACCCTGGCACCCTCCTTCCCCACTGCCAGCCGCCTCCACTTCTCCCACTCGACAATTCACACCTTCTGGGTTTCCCCCACCCCCGGCCAAACCACACCACAATCACAGAATCAGTGACTACACCGCTCAAAGGGACTTCAAAGATCTCCAGTGGCAGGCATCTGAAGTAACAAAATCTGTTACATGCATCCAGCTCTCGCTTTGTGCCAAGTGTCACACTTGTGCCCATTTCCTCAATCCTTACAAAGTCTCGAGAGGGAGGTGTCATGGTTGGCCCCGTTAAACAGATGGGAAAACTGAGGCACAGCGAGGTTACACCACTTGCCCCATGTCATCCAGCAAGTCACCAGCAGAGTTGGGACTGAAATCCAGGTGGGCTGGTTGTTGACCCCAGGCTGTTCAATACCATGAGCCTCTGAGGTCTGAAAGCCTTTGTCAAGTTCCGCAGGTATTGGGTTGCGCATTCAGGCCCGTTCCTGTCCCCGGAGCCCCATGAGACTGATGGGGGAAGGGCAGTGAGAATGGCTTACAAACTCGGCCCCCCCCCTCCGAGCCTCCCAGACCCATGACCCCAGCTTCAGCCTCTGAGAGCACCCACCTGAATACGAAACAATGCTTGGGAAACCCACCTCCCTCCCACTGCCCCCCCTCCCCCGGCCCTGCAGGGTAGGTGCAGGTCTGTGGGCCCAAGTGGCACAAAGAAATCATTTTCCGGGGCAGAACGGATGCCCCTGACAACTCAGTGAAGCGCAGGGGGCCCTCTTTATATCACCTCCCCAGACAGCCAGTAAGGTGTGACAGTCCCGGGACCGACCTCTCCCTCTGCCTGCCTTAGAAGAGACCACAGCTTCGGTGGGCCCCCCTGGGCCTCCCCTTACATCCTTGATCCGCCTGGGCTTGCACACCTGGCCACCAAGCCCCCAAGTCAAGCTGCATCCCTGCAAGCTACCCACGGACCCGGTGAAGGTGGCCAGTGACTCTACTCAGGGCTGCGGCTGGGATTAAGTTGCAAAAGGCCTGAGAGATTGGGGATGACAAAAGGGGCTTGGAGACTAATTAGGAGCAGCAATGAAAGCTTAATTCATAAAAGCAAACATTTTCCATCCATCAACCTGCAACCAGTTAAGGGCACCGTTTGAAAGAAATCTGTGCGTGGGGAAGGGAGCCAACAGGAACAGGAAATGTTTGAAAGAATGTAAACTATTTCAGTTTCATAAAAAGTAACAAGTAAACAGTTATTACATGCAAATAATGCCCTGGTTTTAATTAATGCTGAAAAGTCAAAATATGTTTGACATTTGTATGTATACACTGAACGGCTGGAGAGGAAAAAATGGTGCCCAGATGCCCGTTTCGGAGCAGGTCTGGGCAGAGGGAACTAAAACCTTGAGAAGGTCTTGTTTATTGGTGATGAAAAGTACAATTCTGCCTCAGCCTCTGTTCAGACTGGCGGCAGGGGGAACCTAGCTCACTTTCTTAACGGAGCTGGAGGGGCAGGCTGGGTCTTGGGAAGGGCACTCCCCGAGCTGCAGCAGCTGGTCTTAAAGGGCCAGCGAGCCCTCCATCCTCCATTTCGCAGGGGCAGGGTTTCTAGGACTTCTCCACCCAGAAGTGATGACGGGTTTCGGGTCCCAGTAGCCTCCCACTCAACAGCCCCAGTGGCGGGCGGCAGCCGGCTGGTCCTGCCTTCCTTCTGCTGCCGGAGGCCGGAGGCCGATCACCTAGGCAGGGTGGGGGACCAGCCTTGATTCTGGGGTGGGGAGCGGCAGCGTTTGAGCTGCGCTTTCCGTCTCTTCTCAACCACCCTAAGGCTCACAGGGCTGGGGAAACTGTGGCTTGGGGAGACCACAGGTGGGGAGAAGCAGCCTCAGAGCTCGAAGCTCTCGGGGAGATCCCACCCCCGTGGGGAGGGTGGCTGGGTGCTCGCCCCCCCCCACCCCCCACAGCCCAGCCATTTGTCTAAGCCAGCCGCTGAACCCGCCTGCCACAAAAGACCTACGAGACTGTTCATCCACCATCTCCTCCCAGCATCTTTTATGAGGCCAGAATGCTCAAAAAAGGGGTGACGTGGGAGGCTTTGAGGGTTAGTAAATCCCAGAAACTGGGAGACAGTGGTGTCTTTCTCTGGCAAAGGCCCCTAACTTCCCTCACACCCTCAGTGGGGTCTGTAACACCCCCCATGGGGCTCCAACCGGCTGTGACAGACCCAGTCGGGCCTGGAGCCCTTGTTTCTGGGGCTCCCACAGGGACCCCCAAGGGCTTGCTCTCAGCCTTCCCCAGCACCCCCCACCCCTGCTGTTGCCGATGTCAGGGTGCACAGTCTCCCTTTGGCTCACCTCGCCCGCTGCGGCCCACGAAGCGAAGGTCGTTGAACCTGGCCACCTGGTTCTTCATGACCGCTGAGGCATTGCGCAGTTCAGCCGAGTAGTTCTCATCATTGCCAGCCATCACCGTCACCACGGTCCCATCCGGCACATCCCCTAGCGCCACCACCTGAGGGCACAGGGGAGGGGGACAGCTTAGAGAGGCAGGGGAGGCTAGGGAGAGGCGGGGAGGGGCCGGGCAGCTCTCCTAGGTCCCAGGCGCACTGCAGGATTTCTCAAAGGCAGAGGGGACAAGAGGTTTAAACACAGCGGACACCTTCCCCCCCCAAAATAACAAAAACAAGAAGCCCAAATCTCTGCCTTCCACACCCAAATCCTAGATCAACTGGTCCAGCCGTGGCCTGAGAAATTATCCTTTCGATGAAACCTGAGCGAGAGCTGTGAACGAGCTCTGTCGCTACAGCGTGGGGTGCAGTTCCCTCTCCCCTTCGGCTTCCGCGAAAGAGGAATCAACATGCTCTTAGCAACCAAGTCTCTAAATAAAAATAATATCGACAACAATCATAAGGGGACTGCACCCCATGCTCAATTAATGCAAGAGCCGTTTGGGGAATGAAATTTGGTCCAGAAATGTGGCCCAGGCCCGGGTTATCGGCCTCTGCAGAGCTTGAATTCGTTATGCAGGGAAAATGCAAAATGCAAAACAAACCGGTGTTTAGAGAGGGGGTGTACAGAAAACCCCTTTAAAGTGAGAGAGGGGGCTTTTGATAGCAGGAAGATGCACCTGTTGGGAATTGCAGGATTGGGGGTGGGGATGCCTCCCTAATAAGGTCTCCCCCCAAGCCCTCGCCCCAAGCAGCGGGGAGAGGCAGATGCCTTTTGAAAAGAAATCAGACTGCAAATACAGTCACAGCCATTTAAACGTGGCCACCGCGTGCAGGGACTAAGGGATCCAGATGGTAAAAATTTCAAGGAGAAAATGTTTGGGGTCTGATTAAAAAGGCCAGATTTCCTGTCAACATCCTGTCTTCTTTTAATTTCAAAGATTCCTTTTAAGCTCCAAGTGACAGTAAAACCTCCGATCTGAGGATTAAAGTCACACGGGCCTTCCCCTCCCCCTCCTCGCCGGGAGATTTTCCCCACTGGCATTTTAAGATGTCACCAGGGAGACCTCCAAGAGCCACTCATCCTTTTTTTTTTTTTTTCCCAACTTGGAATCGTCTTAATGGGAGCAAGGACGGCCTCAGCTGCCAGGAGCCGCGGTTTCCAGCCACCTCGGGCACCCCCCCGCCCCCCGCAGCCGCTGGCCCTTCCTGCCCTGCCCTTTCTCACGGCAGCTGTGAGAGGTTTAGGGGAAAACCAAGGCGTTTTCGTTTCATCTCGCTGCCCCCTTAAAAAAATGAAAATGAAACAGTCGCCTACTCCCTAGCAAAGAAAAAAAAAGATCCTCTAAATGGCTGGGGTCTGCCAGGGGTGGGAGCGCCGGCCCCTCTTTTCGGCCTGGCATTCGGGATTCCCGCCGCAACGGTTTAGGGTTCAGTGCCCCCTTCTCAGACCTAGAGCTGTCCCGGTGTAAAATTTCAGAAGCCAGAGGTTGAGGGTGTGAGCAGGAAGTGTTTCTGAAGCGGTGCAGGAGGAGGGGTGCTGGCGGTGAAGGGTAGGCCCTATCCACCCTCCGCACCCCACCTCCGGTGTCCTTGCCCCGCTCCCGGGGCTCCTCTTCCCCTTTGCCCGCAAGGCTGTGTCCGAGAGGTCCGGATCGGAGAAGAGCGAAGCCCCATCCGACCGTTTCCGCAGCAACGCCTTTAAGCCCGGCTCCCCGAAGGTGGAAGGGGCAACCCTCCCCAAAGTCATCCGTGCCGGGTGCCTCTGAGTGGCAACGCCAAGGTCCCCCAGGCGGAGCGCGCAGCGAGACCGAAAGCGCCCTGGGCCCTGCTGCTGGGCTCTCGCCGCGGGGTGGCGGGCACGTCCCCTCCCTTCCCCTAGCCTTACCGGGGCCCTGCCTCCTGCAGCTCAGACGCCCGGATCCCCGGGCCCAGGGGCCGCCCGCGCCGGGCCCAGCACTCACCTTGAACGCGACGGGCAGCGTCTTGTTGCAGCGCCAGTGCGAGGGCAGCACGGAGCAGAGGAAGTTGGGGCTGTCGGTGCGCACGAGCTCGCCCGCGTGGTCCGCCAGCACGTCCACCATCGAGCGCACCTCCGGCCGGGTGCGCCCTCCGGGCCCCACGGCCGCCTGCGCGCTCAGCGCGCCGCTGTTCTCGCCCATCTTGCCGCCGCCGCCGCCGCCGCCGCCGCCGCCGCCGCAGGGGAAGGCCGTGGAGGGAGGTGTGAAGCGGCGGCTGGTGCTCGGGTCTACAGGAATACGCATAACAGCGGCCGTCAGGGCGCAGGGCGGGCGGCTGCGGCGCGGCTCCCCCGGGGGCGGCCGGCGCGGGCGCCTCCTCGGCCGCCGCAGCCGCGAGAAGCGGGAAAGCAGAAGCAGCCGGGCAGGGGCCTCAGGGCGCAGGGGGCGGCGCCCGGGGACGCCCCGCCGGGGCCCGCCCGCAGCGAGGCCTCGCTGCCCCGACGGCCGCGCGCAGCCTGCCCGCTAGCCCCGCATCCTGGGCTCCCGGCCCCTCGTGCGGCCGCCCCTCGCGGCGAGACGTCTGCTTCGGCCCCGGCGGGGCCCGCGCGGGCTGTGCCGCCGCCGCCGCCGCCGCCGCCTCCCGCCCCCGCAGCCCGCTCGCGGCCGCCCCACCGACTGCGCGGCCGCAGCCCCAGAACAAATCCTCGAGAATCAAGTGGCGGCGCCGCGCGGGCCCGCGCGGGGTTAGTATCCCGGGGCCCGCGGGGGCGGGGCCGGCCCGAGCGACGCGTCGCGCAGCCAATCGGAGCCCCCATCGCCGGCACCTCGGGCGCGCTCGTGGGGGAGGAACGCGGACCGCCGAAGGCCGCCCAGCAGGGAGGGGCGGAAGGCCCCGCCCCAGGGAGGACGCCCGGGTCGGGGACCCGGCGCGTGAGCCCAGGGCTCCTGGAGAGTTCTGGGGCGCCCGGGCCAATACTAAAAATTTGGTTAAAACGCCCGGAACCCTGCAGGGGCTCCTTTGCAGCTGTCTCCAGGACCGCAGCTCCCTGATGCGCGGGCCGCCCGTCCGCTTCTCTTGCCCTTCCCTCGCTGCCAGTGGCAGCACCTTCCCAGCCCCAGCTGCTTTTGGCCTGTGATGCCTGCACTCTCAGCTGGGGGACGCGGGGGCTCCAAGGCCGGTGACATCGAGCGGGGAGCTGCCCAAAAGAGGTTTCTCGCCCTTCCCCGCCCCCTCCCGCAAATTATTTGGACCTTTGAGCTTGCACCGCACACAAGATTCCGCGACCACCGGCGGCCTCTGCAGCTACCAGCCTAGAGCGGCTTCGGGCCCGTCCCCGGCCCCTTTGGTCCCGTTGCCAACCGGGGACGGACGGAAGGGTGTCCCCTGCGGGCCCCCATCTGGCTTGGGAGTGACTAACCCCGTTCCCTTTCCTCTCTGCCCTCAATACAACTTTCAGCACCGTGCAGGCCTCGCCTAGTCGGTCTTCGTTGTGGCGGCCTGTGATTCTTTGAAAAACACGATGGGGCCTGAACAACGCGAGTGTTTCCCCCCTGATTTTTGCGCGTTGCATACAGCCACGGTTCTGCCTAGTGCAAGAGGACGCGAGTCCACGGCAAGAAGAAGAGTGTGCGGAGAACGCGGGAATGGCTGCCAAGCGAAGGGCGCCGGCTTCCAGAGGAGGCAATTTTTTTCCTCCCTGTGGATGCAAACTGGCCCCCGCGGGCCCGCGGCCTCGTTTTCCCAGGCGGTGTGCTGCGGCCGCGCTGCAGGGACGCAGCCGGCTCTGCCTAGGCACTGTCGCGCCAGTTCCGGCCGCGGGGCCCAGCGACTCCCAGGGCTTCACGGCAGACGATCCTGTCCTCTCCCGCCTCCTAGGCCAAACGAGTGGGCCTAGGGAGAAGCTACCGCGGGGAGAGGGCCTGTAAAGATCCAACCCCCATTCATTCTGGATTATCGCCCCAGATGACGCTCCCTGGAGTCTAGGGAGCAAACGAACGCGTGCCGAACTTCCCCGCCGTCTTGGAGGCTGGGCTGAATATTCGTTGTTCCCAGGCTTGACAGTGGCAGAACGACGAATTCCACGCCTTAGAAGCAAAGAAGGATAGGATCCGAAGGTGGCCGCTGGGTCGCGCCCCAGATCTGACCCTGGCCCAGTAAGGGCCATTTCGTCCTCTCCAAACGAATTCAAGGCCCTCGTGTGCCCCAGGGGGTGACAACAGGCTCTGGCCCAACCTCGACCACCTGGAGAGCCGGTGCCAGCCCCCGTCACCGCCTCACATCAGCCCCTCGGGCCATTTCGAAGGTGGGAACCTCGAAGGAACCCTGTGGGATCTTTTTACCGAGCCTACATCTCGGAGTTGCAGATCGCGAGGGTCGAGGCCCTTGCGCTCTCGCGAGCGCTGGCAGTAGCTGCAGAACCAAAAGAAAGCGAGGGACCAGGGCCCTGGCACGTCCGACCTCTGGGAGCTTCCCGCCTAAAGGCCCACCACGACGTGGCCAGGTACCGCCCAGGGACAGGGAGGGCGGGCGACGCGTGTGGCCCTGGAGCGGCTGTGGGGGCCAGGACCCGCTGTGTCTGGGGTTTGTAAATTTGATTCGTCTAATGGTTTCGGTTTGCACCCGTGCCCTTCCTAGTCCCTCCGCCTGATTTCTCCCTCATCCTACGGCGCGCGCCGAGTTTACAAACGGGTATCCGGAAAAATGCGGTTCCTGTGGGTATCGGCACCTGTACAGGATCCGGCGTGCTTTCAGCCCCGGGAGGGTGCTCACCGCGGATGGGCACGGAAACCAGGGGACTCTTGTGTCTCCAGCCTGAAGTCGGATTGGGGCGGGGAAGGGGGCGGGGGGGGGGGGGGGGGGGGGGGGGGGGGGCCGCCGGGGGCCGGGAGCAGTTTCGGGAGCCACCGCTAGTTGGCGCCTGCACTCTGCCCGCCGCGGAGTTGCCAGGCCAGGCCCTGCCCACAGATGTGCGCCAGCTGCAGTCCCGTGTCCAGAGGCTCGCCTCCTATGTCCTGCCCTTTCTGGACAGACGTGCGGTACAATTCCTCACCATCTGTGCGACCAGGACAAACCAATGGCTTTGTATCAGACGGAAGGCTCCCCTACCTGCCCCTGATGGGCACAGACAGACGCCTACTGCCTTGGCATCCCTGGCACCCCAGGGTCCCTGTGCCCCCCGACCCACAGACAGTTCTTTCTGCCAGAAATGCACAGTTTCTTCCTGTCCCATTCTGAGGGGCCACCGGGTGAGGAGGACAGCGGAAAACAGGCCAGCTCCTTCCCAATTTCTGCCAATGGCTAACCTACATCCTCTCCATCCCCGACTGGCAGACTTAGGATCACGACTCTCTCTCTCTCTCTCTCTGTGTTTTTCTTTTTGATGTTTCAAGAGGCAGTCAGACAGCTCCCACTCCCTTACTTGAGAAACGTGGATACCCTCTCCCTTCCCCATCTTGTAGGGACAGCCATCTCCTTTCCCTCTTCCAATGGACCGCTGTACAAATCTGCTTTTTCTTAAATGACTCTCACCTCAAAGGGCACCCTAAACTGTCCACAGCAGGGCTAAGAAGCCCGGAGGTCTGGGCCTACCTTGGCCCAGAGCTGGGTAATTAGGGACCTAACCTGGGGCCCACAGAACTCAGGATCTGAGGGCCACTCCTCCCGCCAGCATCCTCTGCCCCTGGGAGTGGGATCCACGGGGTCAAAATAACCCTGTGGCAGGGACAGTGTGATGGGGGTAGTCAGGGGCCTGCTGGTGTTCTCACCACAGGCCAGAGAGCTGACAAGGGGAGGTCTGAGTCCCTGAGAGTCCAGTGCCCGGGGAGCGGTCAGGATCCCCCCAAGAGTGCCAGACCCTGGACATACGTGATATGGAAGGTCTTCTAAGAAGCTCATTGGTTGTGGAAGGAGCCTGGCTCTTAAGTTCCACTGCCTCTGTTTATCTTTTTCCACCACCCACCTCGATCAAGGGAGAGTTTCTTAAAACCTGTCTGACTCTTGTCTAGTCCTTCTGTAAAGTAGGGATAGTGATTGCGGTCTGCTCACAGAGACGTGTGAAAGGTGCTTAACACAGGCCTGGCACATAGGGGGTGCTGCATCCACGTGAGCGATCCCTGTTGTGATAAATGAGGTCTGATCACCCCGTGTAGGGGGGCCTTTGGCAAGTCTCTTCCTCTTTGTGGGCCTCGCACTTCCCTCACGTTCAAAGCTCGCCAGGCCTCAGAGCCTCGTCCGTGGCTGCCCTGTCCCCCTCGCTTTGCCTAGAGGCTGCCTGGGGGAGGTAAAAACCGTCTGTGACCTTCCTCCAGGCAGAGGCAGCTTCCCCGAGGGTTTTCCAGTTCCCATCACAGGGCGACCTGAACCTGGATTTGACAAGACTCCCCTTCTTTCCCCTGAGGCTCTCAGACCCTCACTCTGGAAACCCCTTGGCCCCCATCCCCCTAGCCTCCTACAAGCAGGTACTCTCTTGACTAGGACCTGGGCTGAGCTAAGCTGACGCTCCCCCACCACGCTTGCGCTCCCTCTACCCTGAGTCTTAGGGGAGCCCAGCCCAGTTACTAGCAGAGGACTGTCTTCTAGAAGTTCATCAGTTCTCCCCGTCTGGCCTCCACACCCTCACTCTGGAGGGACCCCTGGTGAAACCCCCCTCCCTGGTGGCCTGGAACTTAAGGTGGGACATTTCTGTCCCTCACAGAACCTCGGTTTCCTTTTCTGTGAATGGAGGTGGCTCTAATCGCTCCGTTTCATAATCCAGAGGACTGAAACACTCCCCCTAGAAGGGGGAGGGGCGCATTGCATTTCACCACATCCAAAATGTCATTAATCGTTCCATGTGAAAGAAAAAGGAAGAAAATCCTACTAATTAAACCAAGACTTGCCTGCATCCTGATGTCACATGTGTGTGTTTATGCATTTATATTATTACACACACATATGTGAGTTGGTGACAAAGGGTCATGAAAAACAACAATACTATGGTCAAGGGATTGTTGCTGATGGGGTCGGGAGCCCTTATCCCCAGAGAATTCCTTCTGGGCAGCCTCTCTGGAAGGCTCCTGAATGTGCAGAAGAAGGACAAGTGTGCATCTCAAATTACAGAGTGGCCTTTTTTTTTTTTTTTTTTTGGAAAGGGCCAGCCTCTGAGGGAAGGGAGGGGAAAGCTGGAGAGAGCACTGTGGTTAGGACACGCTACTGGCTCTGCCACTGACTGACTGCATGACTTTTGCACCTCGAGGAGCCTTGGTCCCCTGGTGGGTAAAATGGGAGGAACAGTGACAGTGGCGAAATTGCCGGGGTGTCCAGGCTCTGTGTTTGTGCTTTAAGCACATCATTTCAGGGGCGCCTGGGTGGCTCAGTCCGCTGAGCATCTGACTTCAGCTCGGTCACGATCTCACCGTTCATGAGTTCGAGCCCCAGAGCGTGCGTGGATCCTCTCTGTTTCCATCTTTCTCTGCCCCTCCCCTGCACGTGCTCTCTCTGCCTCTCTCAAAAATAAACATAAAAAAATAAGTACATCATTTCAGTCCATTCCAGTGATAGGTGTTATGCCCATTTAAATGAAGAGTAATGATGCTCAAGGTTTTCTGGACTAGGGAGAACGAGAGCAGGGTTAAACGCCTGATCAGACTCAAAACTTGGGGCTCCGAGGCACCCACCGATTATGTACCCCTTCACTGGTTGAATAAAATATTGTAAAGACCGGGGTACAGAGAGCGAAAGCGCACAGTACGCGTCAGCTCTCGTGATGGTGGGGGAGCTGGAGGCACGAGGCGCGGTTAAACAGCCACAGGTGTGGAAGTCAGCAGATCCTTCCCACCCAGGTTGGGAGGCAGCAAGGGGCTGCATGGGTCATCTGCTGAGGCTTGCTTTCCTCCAGAACCTGCCTGGGAGGGAATAGACTCAGCTGCAGTCCGCAGTGTACAGACAGGAACACTGAGGCCCAGAAAGTGGGAGAGACTTGATGTGTTTCACCAAGGAAGAAGCAAGACTTGGGACGAAGCTCTGGCAAGACCGAAAAGCAGGGCGGGCTGACTGCTGCCCCTGACCTCTGCCCCGCTCTGCCTGGGCCGGCAGGCGAGCCAGGCCAAGACCCGTGTGACGGTCTCTTGGTGCCACCTCACAGACTGATGAGACCTTGACCACCCACTGTTCCAGGGGAGATGTCAGAGTCTGTGTCTCCCTCGGGTCCTCAGCGTCCCCATCTGAATGAGGAGGATGCCCTTCCATCGTCCCTATAGGTGCCAGGCTGGGTCCCCTCAGGCTTCCAGGTAGGTTTCACTGTGACTTTGAGGCCAAACCCATGGGGCCCCTTTCCCTACCTCCTACCTCCTCAGGTGGCACTGGTCCCCTCTTCCATGCAGCCCTGGGCCTCCACCCCCTCCTCGCAGGCCCCCCTGAGAGGGGGACTCAGCTTGCGGATTGGAGAGACAAGAGGGAAGGATGGAGGGAGGTGGTCTCAGTGTTGAGCCTGGCCAGGGCGAGGACGCAGGCCTCATCAGGGAAGTGGGCTCTGGTTCCAGCTCCCATCAAGGGGTCTGGTCTTCCTACTGGCCCCCCCCTGCTCCTCACTTTGGTCATCTATGAAATAAGGAAATAGTTCCGGCAGAGCCCCTTGCCCTAACTAACTGGAGTCCGGTTGTGTGCTGGGGTTTTACCTTAGCTGTTGCCAACCCTCCTGGTGCCTCTGCAGGATGTTTTATTTTCCCCATTTTACAGATGGAGAAATCGAGGCTCAGCAAGTAAAGAGCTTCCCCCCCCGGGCCTCAGAACGTGAGGGTCTTTCTTTCAACATGATTCCTTAGTCTAGGCCCTGTCTCTGCTCTGCTGGCTGGTCAGGGTCCCTTAGCCTGTTTGTCCACGTCAGTGGGTGGGTGCACAGCTAGCTGCTGGCAGAGTCCTCAAATCACAGGATTCTTCATTGGGGGGATGCAGGATAGGGGGGAGACAGAACGTGGTGAGAGGGGCCTGCACAGCTCGGAGCCCAAGAGGGTCCTGGGAAGGGTGCACTCTCTCCCCGGCCCAAGGTGAGGCTTCGGCTCTGGCAGTCAGGGAGAGAAGGGGCGCCTCTGAGTGGCTGTCCCCTCTCACACTCCCTATAGTGGAGGCTTTTCAGGTTTAAAAGGCCTCCAAACCGTAATCAGATGGCAAGAATAGGAGCCAATCTAAAACCAGTGTTTGGAACTGAATCGGAACCACGGGATTAGAACCTTGAGCCCCGTTAACCATTCCTGACAACAGTTAAGGTCTCCCGGCGTGCCAGGCAGAAGCCCACACTTCCTGCTCCCTGGCACCTCACTGGACGCTTGTTGGGGGAGTACAGTACAGTCATCCCCCATGGTACAGGTGAGGGAACCGAAGACACAGACCTGCCCGAGCTCGCACAGCTGGAGCCAGACTCCCAGCCGGGCGGCCTGGCCCCACGCTCCGTTCTCATGGACCGGAATCAGATGCCTGATGTTACAGTCATGGAGAGAATTAGAGTCAGGATTTTATAATGTCAGCCCCAACAGGGCTCCGAGCTATCCTATCCAAGTCTCCCATTTATCAAATGGCAGAACCGAGGCCCCTGGAGGGAGAGGGTCTCACTCAAAGTCACAGCCTAGGCCAAGGGCAGAGTCTGGAGCCCCCTTTCTCCCACGCCCCATGGACTCTGGTCGGGGGGCCTTCTCCATGGCGGGCCCTCCTCACCCCACCGCCCACCCAGTGGCTCCCCAGCCCAGTCGGTCCCATTAGGGATTTTCCACCTCCCCAAAAAGGTCCTAATGACTGTCAGTCCTTGTGAAGCCTTAATTAATCTCAGAGGCCGATGGCTCTGAGGAGACCGGGGGCTTTGGCCTTACGCAGATGAAGATTACGGCTCCATTTCATGTGGTGGAGAAGGAACGCCTCTGACATTCCTGCCAGCAATAAAAGCCACATGGCTTTCCAGCGTCGCCCTTGGAAAAGAAAAAAAGCGCAGCCCTTTGCGGAAAGAAATCAACTATGTGCTGTATGCATGGCATGAGATAAAAACGGGGCATAACGAGGTGGAGAACAGTTGGTCTTTTATGCTGCTCCCGGTGGCCACCGAGAGCGGCGGGGCCCAGCGGCCATGATCCCAGCTGCAGCCCTGGCGAGAGGCAGTGGCCCTGGGCACAGCGGTGGCGGCCACAGTCCCTCCACCTCAACGGGGTTTGAGCTGCCCCAGACATCCCGCAGGCAGGGCTGGCTTCCCGGGCCTGGGACCTGTGCGGTTGGACAGCGGCCTGCTTGCAGAAGGGTCCCACACTTGCTCTAATGCTCTGCCATCACCGCCCCTCAATTCTTAATACGTTTTGAACCGAGGGCCTGCATTTTCATTTCGCACTGAGCCCCCTCCCCCATTATGTAACTTCTCCTGCCCACAAGTCACCCCGTCAGCCAACTGCAACATCTCCCCTATCACGGGCCCGGGGCCTGGGAAGTAGTGTTTTTTAACACCTACTTTGCTGACATCAGAGATGACCTTCAAACCATCTTGTGAATCAGGCAAGCAAGCCTAGATCTGGAATCTGGTCCCTCTCATGCCAAAGCAAGTGTCTTCACTGCCCCACGTTCCACAATATGTCATCCTCACCACGCTCCGTGGAGGATAGGACACACGTGGTCAAGCTTTTCTAGTTCCAAACAACAGAAGAGATAACAGAGGCCTGAGAAGTGAAGGTGCTCACCTTAGTCACGCACAGTGACTAATGGGGCAGCCAGGACCACGCTGTGCGAGAGCCACAGGGGGCCTGAATCCACTGGGCTGGGGGTGGGGGGCGTGTCCTGGTTTTATAGTTGTGTGTTCTCGGCCTGGGATGTAGCAGGAGGCCTGGACTCCCACTGCCCCTCACCAGTTCTTTCTCCTGAACATCTAGAAGTTCTTCTTAGTAACTGTCTCCACTCTTTCATGCCCCAGTTTTTCTCTGTCACCCTCATTGGTTGGGGAAGGAGTTGCACCTTGTAGCTTGATAAACTCAAAGGAGTCCAGTCTTCAATGAATCCTGGAAAAGTGGGGCTGCAGGGAGCCTAGAGACGGCCATGACCTGTAACCTGGGCTAAGCCCCACTCATGGACCTGGCTGCTGGCTCCAGGGGACCGCTCCCCTTATTTCTTGGTGGGTGACCCTGGACATGTCCCTTCCCTCTCTGGGCATCAGAGAGATAAGGGCATTGGACCGCACCTGATCCTCAGGAAGACTGTCTATCTTCAGTGTTCTAGAATTCTATGTTAGACTATGACACTTCTGGGGATACCATGTCCAGCAGAGGTCAGAGACTTGCTCAGGGTCACATAGGACTCGCTGGCAGCTGGACCTGATGTGAAGCCCCCACCTGCTGGCCCAGCTCTCGCCTGCACAAGTCGTTGGAGGGCTCAGCTTTTGTCCCCCCCATCCTGCTCCCCAGTTCACCTCAGCCTGTCAGTCGCCCTACGTGCCCAGGTCCAGAAGCCACAGTGAAGGGTACCTGGAGGTCTAGTTTTATTATTCCTCAAACAATATTTATATTTTATATACTCTTCTGTTACTATATTTTATAATAAAATATTTTAAAAGAAAAGCAAAAGGTAAAAAATAGAAAAAGGACCTCCCCTCCCCCGCCCAGAGCTCTAAAATTAAAATGGATGGAAATGCTTAAAGTTGTATACAGTTGCAAAATGGCCCACCGTGCGTCAGAGCTGGAGAGTATTTATTCTTGACCGGATCCCTTTTTCAGGCAGACGGTCCTGTCTACCAGCTCAATCTCGGCCGAATGATCTGGGGGCCCTTGAAGACACTTCATTATGGCAGCACCCCAATATGGGGCATTTCTGGGCCCCCAGCCGCTGCCGAGCGTGCTCCCCACTGAGCTCTTTAACTCTTATCAGGAGTCCTCCAGATACGTGTCGCTGGGCCTACTTTACGGGCGAGGAACTCAGTTTCATTGAGCAAATCTCCTGGACCCAGTCAGGAAGGGGAAGAGCTGGGATTTGAACCAAGATCTAATGATGCTGAAACTGTGCTCTGCTCACCCCAGGAGGTTCACCCCAGGGCCCGGCCCCTCAGTTATAATAACTACTGCTATCTACATTTTACATCTATTATTTCATTTAATTCTGATGGCCACCTCTGTGTGAGGCCCCCGTCATCATCCCCATTATACGGCTAGGAAAACTGAGGCATCGAAAATTTGGGAACTTGCTCCAGTTCATAAGGTGGGTAAAGGAGAGAGCTGAACTTTGCACTCAGGCAGCCTTCCTGCCAGTGTGGCTGCAGGGAGACCACAGACGCCATGAAAGCAAGACAGAGCTGTGGCCCGGGGTCCACAGATGACCCCCAAGAGGCCAAAGGCCAGCAGGACTGGATGGCTGGGGCTGGGTAGGGGGGAGAGCGTATATGGCCAGGGAGATCTGCCCTTGGGGAGGTGCTGAGGATATGGGCAGAGCCAAATAGAGGCCTGAGCAGGCTCATAAAATCCCTGCCTGGCATGTCTAGGCCACAGGCTCAGACACTGGGCACTCTTTGTCATGTGCTGTTGGCATGAGTTTGTCACTGGCAAGACTGTGACATTCATCAGCTGTGTGTTTCCGGCAGCACCTGAGGGGGCTTCTGGAAGGGGATCATAGATGGTGCTCAGACCTGGGGGGGGGCTGGACCCTGTTGCTGCCCCGTCTTTGAGGCTCAGTTAAATCAGGGATGGGCTTGACGATGTGAAGTTCCTTTAGGTCACAGAGACCCCGCCCCATCCCTAGGAACACAGGGGACAATGTTGCCTGTCCTATCCTCGGGGAGCCCTGCACCGGTGGGGGGTGGCTGGGATGGAAAAGAAGCAGAGAAATAAGAAACAGATGGAGGAGGAGGCACTAGATTCGTTTGGTCAGCAAACTCGTTGAGCATCTATAGCATATGTGCCTGAGGTTATTTTAGGTGCGGGGGACACCACTATGGACGAGGCACACATGAGGCTCCACGAAGCTTTCATTCCAGCTGGGGAGGCAGAAGATAAACTCAGAGGTGAATAAACAGATGAGCCGATATTGATAGCATCTTGGGAATGCTGGAGAAGACAGACGAGGACGAAGGAACAGAGAGTGACTGGGTGTGTGGGTGGGGCAAGGAGGTGGTCACTGATATTTAGACAGGGTGGTTAGTGCGGTGTCTCAGAGGAGGGGGCATGTGAGCTGAGACTTGGAGGCCGAGAGAAGGCTCCAGACGGAGGAAGGGAGAACTGGCTTCTCCCACCTGCTGTCTCACCCCTCCTCTGTCTGCCAGACACGTCCACGGTTTCTAAACTATTTTCTGCCTTCTGTCTCTTGCTTTTTCCCAGTGGCCCTGAGAACCAGATAGGGCAAATTTAAGTAGCTCCGTGTGCAGCCGAGGAAACTGAGGCTGGAGATGGGAGGGGCTTGTAGGGCTTGATGCCAGACCTGGCCCCCACTCCTGACCTGGTGCTCCATCTGCCCCCTTGTCCAGCTGGTTCTTCCAACGTCCAGGTCTGGGCGGGCCGCAGCCAGAGGGGAGTCAGGCTTGGGCATCATGTCTCAGGGGTCACGGGGCTGGAAACGTGGGCTGCTGGACAGGGCCCGGGAGGGGCGGCAGCTTGGGCCTGGGCGGGGGTCCGGGGCGGAAGGCGCCCAGCCCTGATTGGAACAAGGTGTCTGCGCTGGGAGCCCGGCCTGGCTTCATTGATCTTGCCCGGTGTTCTAGCCACCAGGCGGGGCCAGCGCCGGGCAGGCTGCCGGTTTTCCCAGGTGTGGGGACACCCTGGGGGAATGGCTTTTCATGTGGTTGTGGGGTAGGCATGCCACCCAGCACGTGGAGGAGGCCAGGGCATTGGGGGCACACTGGCAGTTGGGGTGGGGGGTTGGCCCGGAGTCTTGAAATCCCACAGCCAGCAAATGTCAGGCTCCTGGAGACAGGGTCGCAGACCTGAGGCTCTGAGGCTGATCGGGTTTGAGTCCTTGTCACTGGAACTCATGTTTATTGAGCGCTCCCAGTGTGCTCAGGACAGTCCCTATCACCTCACCCTAGGACGTGAGCCCTGCAATCTTCCCCACTCACAGCGCGGAGACTGAGGCTCCTCAGGGTTAAGTAACCTTTCTGTGTCACACAGTTATGAGGTTTCTGTCCTAGAATCAGAGAGTCTTAGGGTGTGGGAAGCACAGCTGGTCCACACCCGGAGGACCTTGAAGATCCACAAGTCCAACTCCCTTGCGTCGGAGAACCGGGTCTGGGGAGGGAACTTGGCTTCCTGAGGTCACGGGATGGCCAGTGGCCGTCTCTTCTAGGTTATCTCGGGGGCTTGGCTGGTCCCTGAATGTGGGGTTCCTGGGGCACCTGACCCCCTTGACCCTCAGTCAAGTCCTAGTCTCTCCCATGTTACCAGCCTTTCTGGTAGGTGACTGGCAGTCTCCTGCTGGCACACGGGAAGCTCTCTGAACACCTAACCCGAATCCTTCATGTTGCAGGGAAGCCTTCTTCCTTCTAATCTTGTAATACCTCTGGGAGGCGTTTGGCCTTGGATGGGAGTACTTTTGGAGTGACCATCAGCTCAGCAGAACAGGATGGCATTACAGACAGGGTTTGGGGAGTTGAGGGCTAGGAGTGGGGAGGGGCATCACCAATTAGCTCCATGAGGTTCTGCATGACCAGCCTCTCCTTCCATCTCTCTGTCTTCATCTCCTTCCACTCTCTCCCTCCGTGTATCCAGCCACACTAGCTTCCTTGCCGGTCCTTACATACCAATCATACCCCCACTGTAGAGGCTTTGCACATACGTTTCCCTTTCCCGGAAGAGCCCTGCAAACTCTGTCCACATGGGTCCACTCACCACCTCATTCAGGTCCCTGCCTGCTCTGTGAACAGCCTTCTCTGAGCTCCTGTATTTCAACAATGGCGGAATAATGACCTCCCCCCACCCAAAGATGGCCACATCCCAACCCCTATAATCCATGAATATGCTACTTTACGTGGCAAAAGGGACTTTGGAGATGTGATGAAGGTTAAGGGCTTCAAGATGGGGAGACAGTTCTGGATTCTCTGGGTGGGCTTGATATATCAATAGATCTATATTGAGGAAGTAGAAGAAGGAGACAGGAGAGCCTAGTCAGAGGATGATGTGTTATGGACAATCCACAGGGGCCACCATCCAAGGAAAGTGGGTGGTCTTGAGACGCTGAACAAGGCGAGGAAACGAATAGCTTCCAGAAAGAGACAAGGCCCTGCTGGTACCTTGATCCCAGCCCGGTGAGATTCACATAGGACTTCCGACCCCCAGAACTGTAAGATAATATATGTGTGTTGTTTTAAGCCACTAAATTTGTGGTAATCGTTATAGCCGCCCTAGGAGACCCATACATCCTTGTCTCTTGATTTACACTTCGTCTTCTGATAAATTATACCTTTCCTTATGAATTATCTCTTTCCCCTCATAGAATGTCAACTCCAGGAGGGTGAGGTTTTTGTTTTTTAAGTTGGTGTTGCATTCCCAGTTAGAGTCGCCAAATTTAGCAAATAAAAATACGGAACGTCCGGTTACATTGAATTTCAGATCGACACACACTTTCTTTTAGTAGAAAGTTGTCCCCAATATTGCAATGACTGATTTGTCTGCAAATTCCAATAATCTGGGTGTCTCGTATTTGGTCTGGCAACTCTACCCCCAGTGCCTAAAAGAGTGTTTGGATACACAAGAGCGTCTCCATAAACACCTATCAAATGAATGAAGTACGTAACTGAATGAGTGAACGTTCATTTCTAGCTTCAAAGTCCTTTTGGTTTCCAGAACGCCTCCCGGATGAAGTGCGAGCAATAGCACATAATCAGAGCGAACCGCGTTATACCCCTGCCCACACTGGGGGTGGGGCAGTTGTGTCCTCCGTTGCTTCCTGTAGTAACCCCCTGAGGTCATTCGCTCATGTTCCAGGGGAGGAAACTGAGATCCAGAAGGTTTAGCAACTTGCTCAGAGTCACACGACCGTGGAGCGGCACAGTCAGGCACGTCAAAGCCCTTGAAGAACCTGGCTTGCGGAACCTTCTAGTTTTATCTCCTGACACACCTCCCCGCCCACAGTTGGTCCTCTCTAATAGCCCATGATGCTTTTCCAGTGGTACTGTCTCCCAATCTGGGACTCCAGAACCTTTGCTTAGGCACCCAAGCTCTGTGGTGATTTCCCTGGGTTATGACACCATCTCTGATGCCCCCAGGATGACTCCGCCCCTCCCTCTTCATTACTCTATGGCTCCTTGTCTGAAAGCAAGGTCCCCCAGAGTGTGACCTCCCTTAGGTCAGAGACAGGCCACTTTTAGCTCTTTGGTTGTGGAGCTTAGAGCCTGGCTCTAGGGAGGTGTCTAGAAGCATTGAGAACAAACAAACGAACAGTGAGTGAATGAATGAATATCTTTTCCACACTGGGCCTCAGTTTTAGAGTCTATGAGAGGACAACAGCAATCTCTAGTCCCCCACCTCATCTCTTAAAACACATTTCTTTTTGATTATAAGAATAATACACATTCATTAAAGAAAAATTGGAAAATAATAAAATTATGAAGAAGAAAATTAAAACCACCCCTAATCCTGCCACCCAGGACAATTGTTAGCATTTTGGTTTTTAGCCTTCTGGTACTCCTGTACGTATAGATTGAATTTCTTCTCTCCTCCCCTCCTCCTTCTTTTCTTCAACATCGGGAACATATCGTACAGACTGTTTTCAACCTGCTTTTGAAATGTACCAACACATTGTGTGAGTTTCTGACTCCCCTAATTAAATCCTATCCCCGATGACAAGGGATGAGTCTGTGCTCATGGGAGCACGGGGTAGAGGTGCGAAGATGCCCCCCACTTCCCTGGACGGACCACCGTAGTGCTCCCTCGGGGCAGCCCTGCATTTGTTATGAAGACTCTGCCGGGAACACCCTGGTGTGCGCGTCTTAGTCCCTCCCAGATCCCTCCCTTAGGACCAGTTCTGAGCCAGCCAGTTGCACTGGGCTGAAAATACCCATTTATCCAGCCATTTGTTCACATTATGGTTGAAGGCTTATGGTTTCCATCCCGGATACTCAGTTCCAACCAGAACAGCCTCACAGCTGAGGACAATCTGAGGGCGCTCATGACCTCGGGCCTGTGCGGACATCATACATGTTAATAGTTTGCTACCTGAACTCACCGTGAACCAGCCCTCATGGCCAGTGTGTCCGGTGTGCCCTCACGATCGCTCTTGAGGGCAGGGATGCTCCCATCTTACAGATCCCAGGCTGAGGGTCTGAGCACTGAGTGGCTTGGCTGGGGTCACAGAGCTGGGAAACAGGCCACCTCAGGTCAGCCTGACCCCATGTGAAGCTGATTGTCCCCCCTCCAGGGGCCATGCCCCTGTAGACCACCGATTCTGCTCTACGGAACTGTGGGCTTTGTACTGTGGGGGTGCAAATACCCTGTCCCACTATACCAGCTGCCTGCTTCAAGCGGGGGGCACAGCCCAGCATCACCGGGAAGCACGGACAGGGCTTTGGCCCCAAAGCTGGTAGCCACATCCTGCCCTTTGTCCTCACTCCACTCTGCCTCACCCTCTCCCTCTGTAAAATGGGTCAGCAGAGACTCAGATGACAGCCCCCTGGGCTTTAGACTACTGCAGCAGACTGGTAGTGATACTCAGTGCTGAGTCAAAGGGAGAAAAACTCTGTCAGATGGGCCACTTTGCCACAGACAGCCCAGCCTGGTCTTGGGTGGGGACAAGGGGCGGGCAGTGTTGGAGTGGGCAGGTCCGAGTACCAGGCTGGGCTAGGGGGACCTGACAGCCCCAGATGGAGCCTGCTCCCCACCCCCCAACCCCCCTGCCCCAGCAGATGGGAGGCTATTTTTTAACTGACCCCACAGGAAGAAGAGGCCAGAAATGAGTTCAGGGGGTTAACCCAGCTCCCTAGGGCCCCTTCCTATTTGCATCTTCTTTCCCCGCCACGCAGGGAGCTGGGTGGACTTTACCAGGAGCTCCCTGAAGCCTTCCAGAGCTCCCCGAAGATCAGACTGCTGGAGCTGGAGGGTCCCCACGTGGCCCTGGTGAGATGGCAGGGGGAGGCCGAAACCCAGAGCCTGTCTTTCTCACCGCCATCTCTGCTATGTGCCTCCACCTGGCCAGGCCACCTCTTCCACTCCCACCTTTCTGGGGACCCTGGGCAGCTCCTCCCTCTCCTGGCCTCAGTTTCCCAACCCCACCCCCATCAGATAATGGGTGCCCTGTAGGCATCGCTGAGGCCTCTCCCAGCTGAGAAAATCTGTTCCGTCAGTCCTGGGTTCCCTGTGAGGCCTCATCCCTCAAGCTCCAGCCCAGTGGACAGGAGCCAGTAGCAGGTGCCTGGGGACCCCCCAGGAAGAGGAGGGGCTTCCTGGTCAGAGAAGCAGGACCAGCCTGGGTAAGGGGGTAAAGCAGCTTCCCCCTGCGGCCTCCCCCAGACCACATCACCAGGTGTCCCTTGGTCCCCACAGACAGGCGTTCCTGAAAAGTCCTGTTGTCTGTTGCAGTGGGTGTGGCCTCTGGTGTGTGTTTGCCATGCGTGTGATGGGTGTGGGGCGAGTTTGGGGGTCGCTGGCACACGGCGTGGGGGCCTAAGGCGGAGGCGGGGCTTTGCTGAGCTGTGGCACATCCTACCCAGAACCCCTCTGGGGGGGGGGGGGGAAGGGTACATGTAGGGCGCGAGAGGAGGGGCCTGCCCACAGGGCCCAAAGCTCTCAGGGCCTCCCCAGGCTGGGACCCCAGTGAGTACTTGACAGAAGCCAATCTGACTCGCCTCCTTTCCTTTACTGTCTATTTAAATACTGTCTATTTAAAACAATAAATACAGTCAATACACAAACAATAAATGCTCACACAGCACACCCCTGGCCCCGGGACACAATTACAGTTTTGGCCCTTGAACCATGGGAGGGTTAGGGGCAGTGACCCCTGTGCAGTCAAAACTCTGCATATAAATTTTGACTCCCCCAAAACTTAGCTACTGTTGACTGGAAGCCTTAGCAATAACACAGACCGTCGATTAATGTATTTTTTGTGTGTCACATGTATCCTGTATAATCAAGAAAGGTAGGGAAAAGGAAATGCTATTACGAAAATCATAAGGAAGAGAAAATACTTTTGCAGGACTGTACTTATGGGAGGAAAACCCATGTATAAGTGGATTGTTGACGTTCAAACCCGTGTGGCTCAAGCATCAGCTATACCATGAGCACACTGGAAAAAAATTGGAAAATATAGAACACTCAAAAAATGTTGAAGCCTGAAATCGTAGAGCCGGAGTGAATGCTCTGAGCGTCTTTGAGGAGGTAGAGGTCTGCGGGCTTCTTAATAAAATCATGTTAATTCTCACAGCTGAGCGTTCCACACGGGCTGCTGGTGGACCTGAGCACTTTAAATATTGTCTAGTAAATTCTCTGTGCTGTCATTCTACCCATTGTGTGGATGGAGAAACTGAGTGGAAGGGAGGGTAACTAGCCTTAGGGGAATGAGGGCAGAGCTAAGATTCCAGCCCTGGCTAATTTAAAAAAAAATTTTTTTTAGTGTTTATTTATTTTTAAGAGAGAGAGATAGACCAGAGCATGAGTGGAGGAGGTATAGAGAAAGAGAGAGACACATATTCCCAAGCAGGTTTCAGGCTCTGAGCTGTCAGCACAGAGCTCGATGCAGGGCTCGAACTCACGAACTACGAGATCATGACCTGCCTGGCTAATATGAAAGCGTAAATCCTCTCAGGGTCTGGGGCTAGGCTATTTGAGCAGACTGTTTTCCTATTCATCCCTCCAGTTGTATTTACTGAGCATATCCTATGAACTAGAACTAACTCAGCGGTGAATGGGACAGATAAGGCCCTAATCTGAGCCCCCTGAATGGTCACAGACTGAGCCCCAATCTTGAAGGCAGCTTGATGGCAAGTTCAGGTCATCACCGACTGAGCCATAGTCCTGCCTGCCCGAGTCAGCTCTGTCTGTGAGCTTTTCATCAGCCACCCTGCATTTACAAGCCCGGGTCAAGTTTCTGTCTGATCAAACCATTGCCCATGTGGACAGGAAGGCCCTCAGGAGCCCACCCACCACTTCCGGCCCACTGTTCTGGGCCACACCTCCCTGGGGCAGCTTGCTGGGTGTTGGCCTGGGGCCTGGCCTGGCGAGGGAGAGCATAGAAGCCCAGATCCCCTCTTGCACTTGACTGAGGGGTGAGCATCTGCCCAGGGTGTGGGGCCAGTGTATACCTCCCCACAGCCTGGGGCATCATTGCGGAACTCAGGTCAGCCACGAGAAGGGTTTGCATGTCCCCATGCCCTTGAACTGGGTCTCCTTTTCGTGACAAAGCCCAGGACACCCCAGGAGACAAATAGTTCCTCCTCTCATGTGGTAAAAAGCAACATGGAAGGTGTGGTCTGGGCTCCCTTACCATCTGCACTATATCTCGGGGGGCCCCGCAGGTGCTCCCAATCTTCAGGCAGGGCCAGCTACCGAATTTGTGGCATTCAGTGCAAAATGAAGATATAGAGTCCCTGTTTAAAAAGCAGGGAAAAAAGCTCTTAGCTTTCTTAAGTGGTCTCGCTTGACTTGTGGTGTTGGTATTTGCTGTTTAACGCTGCATTCCCTTGGACATGGGGGCACTGGGGGGACCCTCATGTGCAGACCCCCGTCATAGACATCCGGGTCTCCACTCCAAGCCTTGGTGTATGGGCCATGTGCACCTGACCTCCCCATGCCCACGCTCATGCCCGGCCCCGCCTGTGGGAGGGTGAGCAGGACTGAGCCCCGGCCCCAAGTCTCCGCATCCCCCTGTCTCTTCCGACTTCACTTACAAAGCATGAATCCAAAGATAGAATTATTAAGAATTTCAAGATGGCCACTGCAGAGCATCAACCCAAGTGTGGGGTCTCCTTCTGAGCTTGGAGCCTTGTGCCACCCCATAGATGACAGCCTGAGAAGCTGGCCCTGCCTGAGGGAGGGACCCAGCTCACATGTGAGCATCAGCCGCCCAACTCCCACCCCAGCAACAGAGCCCCTGACATGCAGGGGTGCATGTAGGGTGTGTAGAAGAGCGAATGTATTCAGGAACTGCCTCTCATGCACTGGGCCGTGCCTGCGGGAGGGACGGGCAGACCCTGGTTTGAACCCCAGCTCTACCACTTATCAATTATGTGAACTAGGCTCGTGACTTCATTTCTCTAGGCCTCAGTTTCCTATTCTGCAAAACACAGATGAAAATATTGACCTGGCAGAGTTGCGACCATCAGCAGTGATGTAGATAAAGTGTGGAGCCCAGTACTGTGCCGTCAATTTCAGAGATGACTCAGGGCAGAGGAACGTACCACCAGGCAAGCACAGGGGTCCCTAAACAGGGGCAGAGGCATGTCTGAGTGCCCCGCACCCCACATGGGGCACCTGAGAGGGGAATTCCAGGAGACTTCCGCAAGCCAGGAGGCTTGGGCATGATGCTGGGTCAAACAGAATCTGCACTCGGTGGGAGAGACCTCTTTGAAGAGCTTCGGGGCCCAGGGAGAGGGACCCAGAGGGAGGGGCCCTCCCCCCAGAGCTCACAGTGCTGTTAGGAGAAGGATAGCATGGGCCCTGGCCAGAGGAGAAAGAAGCCCTTTGCCTGTACCATATGTGGACCTGGGCCAGCCATGGGATTTGGGCTGGCTTTCTGGAGTGTTTGCAAGCTTCTCTTTGCCCTCTCTGGGCCTCGGTTTCCCCATCTATGCACTGGTGAGAGAGAGGGCCACCAAACATCAAGTGCCTACCGCAGGGACCATGCGCTGTGCTTTCCAAAACTCCCCTGTGTGGTCCTCAAAAGTCAACTGGCCCATCTCTCAGATGAGAAAACTGAGGCCCAGGGAAGGCAATGACCCACCCAGCAAGAGAGTGGCAGAATTAGTTCTCATCGGCCCAGCCTGGTGGCCGTGCTGGCAGCTCTTCCCAGGAAGGGGACCAGTGGAAGAGAAGGAATGTTCCTCAATCTGAGAAAACCTCAATTAACTCATAGTTACAGTGCCATGGTAAGGTGCACAGGCTGTCAGATGCAGACTGCTTGGGGTGGAACCCCAGCTGAGTGGCCTTGGGCAGGTGGTTTAACCTCTCTGGTCTTCAGTTTCCTCATCTATAAAACTGACTTCATAATAGCAAGTGTCTCGTAGGGTTGTGAGGATTCAAAGAGCAAAGACACGTAAAGCTCTTCGTGCCTGGCGTTAGTGACAGCTAGACGTGTTTGCTGCTAATATTGTAACTATTTAAGAGCTGAATTGTTATGATTATATTTCTTAGACAATTATGCATTTATTAATTCCAATTTTGTACTTTTCCTTTTTGTATCAAGGACCCAGCTAATTTCTCTTTCAAGTCTGAAACAATTGCCTCTATCCTTGAAAAAATAATTCCCTGTCCTACCCGCCCCCCTCCAAAGCACCTATAGCCTGGGTAGATTTAAAGACTTTTACTACATCAGATTTTCCCAAAGTGGGCTCCTCAGCACACCAGCCCAGGGAGGAGCTAGGTTCATTAGCATATTAAAGGCTCTGAAAAGTCCTTCAGCAAAATACTCTGTTGAACCCTGATACAGCCTTCCCCAGTCTGGTTTGGTCACAGAGCCCCTTTATTTCTGCTCAACACCTGAAAACATCTGCGAAACC
>PJEM01002438.1:141788-169680 GCA_004023845.1 Helogale parvula
CCCCCCCCCCCCCCCGCCAGAAATTGTCTGCACTAAAGCTCTTTCCTCACTTCACAGGTCTCCTGTGCGCTCACCTTCATGGTCTGATTGAGTCCCTACAGCAGCCTGGGGAGGTCAGTAGCGTCAATATCCCCATTTTACGGATGAGGAAATTGAGGTTCAGGGAGGTTAAGTGGCCACACAGCCAGTAAGTGGCAGATCCGGGAGACGGACCCACAGGTTCTGATTCCAAACCCCACATGCTTTTTATGAACATTGATAGGAAAAACAAAAATAGATCTCATTCTGCCAGGATCAATGTTCCCCAGTGATATGCTTTTAAAAATCTGAAGTGTTTTCCCCCTATATATTGAATGGATTACAAACTTAAAATCTTAAGTGTTTTTTTTTTTTTCTTCTGATTACAAGAGCAATCCGTTCTTGTTGCGTGTAGGACTTTCCAGACATTTTGAGTTGGGAAAAGAGAACGTCCATATATTCCCATGCAGTGAGGGGCGACCGCATTGCACAGCACAGACATCACAGAAAGTTCTGTTGGATGGAGCCACTCCAGACTCTTCCTAGAATTCTGACGTCTATGCATAATGATTATTAACATTCTTGATGAGGTTTCTGGATGTGTTATATGTCTCTGTACAGCCTCACCCATAAAGGGAAGAGATATGCCAGAGGTGATGACCAAAACCGAGAGAAAATAGTCTGGAAGGAAATAGACCTAAAGATAGTGGTTTTCTCTGGGTGTTGAGATTATGGTTTCTTTTTAAATTTCCTAGATCCTTTAGGAGATCTACAATAGAAAATGTGGGTGAGGATACTGACGGATTCGTATTTTCCCTGATGTTCTTGGTGCTTCTAAAATCTTTAAGGTATGATCGTACCCTAGGCTTAATTTATTATTATTATTTTTTTAAATTATGAACTCATGGGGGCACCTGAGTGGCTTAGTCGGTTAAGTGTCTGATTTCAACTCAGATCATGATCTTGCAGCTCATGGGATTGAGCCCCGCGTCCGGCTCTGTGCTGACAGCTTGGAGCCTGGAGCCTGCTTCGGATTCTGTGTCTCCCTCTCTCTCTGCATCCCCCACCCTTGCTTGTGCTCTGTCTCTGTCTCTCTGTCTTTCTCTGTCTCTCTCAAAAATAAACCTTAAAAGAAGAATAATAAAAATAAATAATGGACTCATGAAGAATGGAAACCTGCACAAGTCAAGGGAATAAAACACAAAAGAAGGAAAGGCAGACAGAGGTTTATTCTCAGGCCCCGGGGCCCCTCCAGCCTGGGGCTGTTCTAGGCAGGGCTGGCTTCACCCGCATGCCGTGCACACAGCCGCTCAGGGTGCCTTGCTTGGAGGAACCCGACACTTGGTGTAACGTCGTGCGGTTGCCATCCTGAAATGCCCAGTGATTTTTGTACAAGGGGCCCTGCATTTTCCTTTCACACTGTGCCCTGCAAATTGGGTCACTGTCTTGGGTGCTGGGATTCTCCCTGGGATGGGCCGCATCCTGACCGCTCTGCACCATTGCCCTTGTCCTCATCAGACCACGGATGTGCCCATCCATGGAGCACTCTACGTGCCTGAGCACAAGTATGCTTCGGTGCTCAGATGTATGTCTAGGGAGTGATAAAAATAGGGCTTGCAAGTGGGTGCGAGAGGGCCCCTGTGGTCGCCGTTCACACACGTATGTGCGCTCAAGGTGCAGGTCTATACTGGCCTGTTTCAGAGGCGGCCTGCTGCATCATGGGATGCCCTGTCCCACATCACTGCCCAACTCGGGTCCTGCCTGGGCTCCCTGCCGTGAAGGTCGTGCCCGACCTCTAAGCCCACTTCCCCTCCAGCCTCTTCTCCCTCAACCTCAGCTCAAGACCCATGAGCTCTCCCATCTCTGAGAAACCCTTTCTGTGTAGATTTCTTCCGTCCCTTAGCCAGTACTATTAATTCAGCCTGGACCACTGATGTTCCTTCCTTTCCAGACCTACCCATCTCAGACTCTACCCTTTCTGTGAAGCCTTCTGGAAGTATTAGAGAAGGTGCATTGGTTGCATAGAGGAGGATATAAATCACTTTGCCTGGAGGTATCAGGGAGGGCTTCATGGAGGTGGTGAGGCCAGGCCTTAAAGAAGAAGAGATGTCTGCCAGGTAGAAGGAGGAACTTTGTTGGGCTGGCTTTGATGTCAGACAGATTATGACATGCATTTGGGCTTCACCAGCTACGAGCTGCATGACCTTGGGTGAGTCCCGGCCCTTTGCTGAGCCTCAGTTTCCCCATCTGTAAAATGGGGATAATAACAGGGATGCCTGGGTGACTCAGTTGGTTAAACATCTGACTTCGGCTCAGGTCATGATCTCACCATTCCTGAGTTTGAGCCCCGCATCGGGCTCTGTGCTGACAGCTCAGAGCCTGGAGCCTGTTTCTGATGGAGCCTGTGTCTCCATCTCCGTTTCTGCCCCTGCCCATCCCTGGCTCGTGTTCTACCTCTCTCATGAAAATGAATAAACAAAAAAAGGTTTTTTTGATGGGGATAATAACAATACCCCCCTACTACATGCATTATGGTTGAGATGAAGTGAAACGAGATAGTCTAAGGAACCATGCACAGTGCCTGACACACAGTAGGTCATCAGCAAATGTGGTTCCTGTATCCTTTCCTCATTGCCTTCCTCCTCCTAAATACTACTTTCAGCAGGTCACACTATCAAGTCTGTTTATTCATTTCTGCAGCAGAGGCAGAGGTAGCTAGCTGTGATGAGGCTCTAATGTGTTCATGGGAGCGTTTACGGAAGTCCTGGCAGGCCGAGTTTCTACATAGATAGGAAGGGCATGGGCCGAGGGGTGCTGGCCTATCTCAGGGGGCATTCTCCAGAGGTGAACTCTTTCCACTCATCGCTAGAACATCGGCTCCAGGAAGGTATGTATTGCTGCCTTTTGTTTGCTCCTGTATCCCCATTTCCCAAAATGGCGTGTGGCGTGCATGCAGTAGATGTTTCATAAATGTCCATTGGAAGATTAGCAGCACCAACTGGTCCCCATCACTTCCCAAGTCCTGGGCATTCCAGGAAAACTGACTCTGGAGAAAGGCTGCAACGCAAGCCACAAGCATTTCCTGAGCACCTGCTGAATGCACGGCTCTGCCCAGCCCAGGGCAGACCCTTCCTCCACAGCCTGACAGGGCTGGGTCCGGGGGGAAGATGATAGGCATGGTGATTTGGCAAGAGGAAGAGAGAGGAGGGGAGGCCAGCAGGGCCCGGCTGGGTAGGAGCAGGCTGGCGCCGTGCTGCAGCCTATGCCAGCCCCGCGCTCTAGCCTTGGCTGGCAGGAGGCCCAGGCCAGTGTTTATAGGTTTGGAAAACACTCAATCGCTCAAAGAGTTGGTAACAAAGGCCCCTCCCCACCCCCCCGCCATAAGTGCACTGTGTAGCATTAACGATGACATTCCTTCCAGTCTTTTTTCTAAAGTTGTCTTATTCACAGAGGTGGCTTCCCTTCCCTATTTGGGAAGGTATATGGTGGGAAACCAGGCTCTCCTTTGGGGTCCCCGCCACCCCTCACAAGGGGCTCCTCACTCCAGCCATCCTGTCTCAGACATATCTTCCTGAGATAGAAGGGTGACCAGAGCTGTGTGGGGGGCTTCAGAGGGTCTAGCCTCCTGCCCCAGCCCCTCCACGAGCAGGACTCATGTTTGCTGACAACTGCAGAGAAGCCTCAGAGTGGGGGGCGGGCACTTCTCAGGGCTATGGGGCTAGGTGCTCAGCCATGGAGCCCCCAGGCGAGGGCACGGGGAAAATGGACCTTTCCTCTCCTCCCCACCCTCTTTCATCTTGCCCTGTTTCCTTTCCATTGGAGCGCCCCGGTTTCCCCTTCCCTTAATACCTTCTGCTGGCTCTGCACCCAGCCCCCTTTCCCTCTGAACAGAGATGAGCCGACCAGGTGGGCTCACCAATGCCTGAGTGTCATGACGATGAGGTCCCAGATGGGCACCCCAGAGGGGCTGAGTGCTCACCCCTTTGGGGGATTTCAGTCACCATGTCACACAGTGAAGGGCGTTTTAAGCAGGGGGGGGCGACTTTGGTCACCCCTGCAAATAGTAAGTTATGGGCACCCACCCCTTCCGCCCACATGTAAGTCTGAACCTTTTGCCAAAAACACTTTTCCCAGACGCGAAAGAAAACCCCAAAGAGGAACCTAAGCCACCAGGCTGCGGTGCTGATCGGCCGAGAGGGCCCAGGCTCCCACCAACAAGCGTTTCAAAGAATGAGCCAGACGGCGAAGGGGGAAGTGGGCGGGGGGTGCTGGAAACCTCCCAGGCTGGTCAGTCTTGGTTCATTCAATCGCTGGTCCATCCATTCTCCCTTCCCTCTACCCATTTAGCAAGAAACACTGGGTGGTTCTTCTTGACGAGTGGGGGGGGGGGGGGGGGGGGGGAGGGGGGCAGGATACTCGCAAGACCTGGAGGAAATAGAGGAAGGCCCCCAGGAAGGTACCCCAGGTGGTGGCCAGAGGAGATCAAGGCAGCTCAAAATCAGACAGGAACTGCCCCAGGAGGAGGGGGAACATTCAATAGCAATAATTTCCATCATTTGTGGAGGGCTTGACTCTGTACCGGACCCTGCGTTAAGCACATACTATATATCCTTATGGAAGCCATCCAACAGCTTTGAATTTGCTACTTTGTTCTCCCCATTTTAAAGATGAGGAAACTGAGCTCAGAGAGGTGCAATGCCAGGCTGAGGGCTAGAGGCGCTGCAGCCTGGTCCTGTAACATTTTATGTGGCCTGGTCCCCATAGAACGCCTTCTGGTCTACCACCCCGCCAGAGGGCCATGGACAAGGGGCCTCACGGTCCCTCTGCAGTCTCTTCCATGCGTACCCCTCCCCAGCACTGAGAGAACCACACGCGGGAACATCTGCGGTGACAAGTGATGGAACTGGAGGCCCAGCCCAGCAGGAGGCAGATGGTGAGTGAGCCCTTGCTGCGTGCCGGCCACGTCCCGGCAGGTCCCGTTCGCTCCTGGACAGCACCCTTGGAGGGCAGGGCTTCCGGCCCCATCTCTCAGAGGAGGAAGCCGAGACTCAAGGAGGTGAATTAACATGGTAAGCTACAAAACAGCTTAAGTCCGGCCAGCTTGACTTCTGAACTGTGTGCTGGGTGGAAGGTTTGTCGCTGGGTAGGCAAGAAGACTTGGTTTCTTGTTGCTGAATTGGACCTTACCCAGCCCAGACCCCTCTTTGGACCTCGGTTTCCCCATCTATATAATGAGGAAGTAGCACTCTCTGTCTGCCAGCTCCAATATTACCCTGCACGGATTCACTGTTTTGGGTTCTTGGGACTTCTCGAGGTAGGGCGGGGTCTTACTCCCCCCGAGCCCCACAATTCCCAGAGCCTCCCCTTTGCTGGGGGTAGGTTGGGGGCTGCCTTTGGGAGGTGCTATTTCAAGGCCAATGACAGAGGGGCCTGCACTCCAAGGTGGGGTAGGGGAGGCGGGGTGGGCTAAAGCTCTTCCTTCCTCCTCCCTCCTTCCTTCCCCTTACTTCCACCAAGTAGGCAGGATCCTGGACCCCGGGCAGGCCCTGGGATTGGAAACCAGAGGAGGCCAGGGCTTCTTGGTGGTAGCAGGTTGTTCCGGGGAAGACTCCTGGTAGAGGGGGTGTTTGAGCTCAGATTTGAAGATTGGGTGAGACTCCCCAGCTCCCGGGGGGTGGGGGGGACCCACTCAGGTGGTGGGTTTGAGCAAAGGTCTGCAGATGAGGCATCTCAGGGGGCAAGAGTAAGGACTGGGGTGTCTGCTGCCTGTCCCCCGCCCGACCAGACGCCGAGCCCAGGCCTCAGTTTTCCCACCTCTCGAGCAGTCTGGACTGCCTGAGAGGCAAGGCTGGGATCAGTGGATGCTGCTCTCCCCTGCCTCTCAGAACCTTCTGGAAGGTCAGGTTTTCAGGCCCTGTTGCTCAGGGACATCCTTCTCCCAGCTCCCCTCCCCTCCATAAACTCCCCTACTCGCTCAGGTAACCAAGCAAGCCTCGGCTTTGATGCGGCCACCTCAAGGCCGAGGCGTCAATGAGCCCTCTATGTGACCAGTGGGGCTGCTGGGGGCCGCCAGCTGCTGTAGTGGGCGTGGGTAAGGCCCGGACACACAGTCCCACTGTGTGAGGCCGGCTCATGCCCGCCCAGACCCTGTGGCTGGTGGGGGGCTCCCAGGAATGTCTCTCTGGGGGGCACTTTGGACAGACAGGGTGGTCTGGGGAGACGGGTGTGTGCCGGGCAGTCCCAGAGCCACCGTCAAAGGGGCCCAGCAGACGTGGCGCCAGCTAAGCACCATAGCGGGCGCAGGATGGCTGGCGGTCGGTCTGGCCAGTCCGTTGACCGACCAGGGTTGGGGAGGGAGGGGGAGGCTGCCATGGGCACGCCGCTCGGGGTGACCAACCGTCTTGCAGCGCCTGGGATTTGGGACGTCCGTGCAAAACCCAGGAGAGTCCCCTGCTGTTGGCCACTGCCCAGAGCTTAGGAAAGGACAGCGACTGACCTCTCTGGTCTGGGCAGCTTCCTCCCTGTCCGGTGACCTCTGAGTCAGACCATCCGGGCTAGATCTGCCCAGCGCCATTTTGTCCCCCCTCTGCCTCCACGCAGGCCTGCCTTGTGCCTGGGAGGCCATTGTCTATTTCTCGCAGGGGTCTTCAGGGAAAGAGCTGCCAGCCAACTACCCACCCAACCGCTGCTGCGAGAATCTTGGCCTGACCGGAGGCCCGACAGACCTGCTGCCCACCCACTGCTTCACCACTTCTGCCAGCTTCTGCCATCCCAGGGCAGGGGCGCCCAGAGTCCTCTCAGTCCTGTCACTGCACCTTGGCCCCAGACTGTACTCTTTCTGGGGGACGTCTCTTCCCCCCTTGTCACCTCTTCACCCCACAAGACCCAGCAAGACCCACCCGAATGTCACTTCTTCAAGGGAATTGTTCTCTCCTCCCCCAGGTGGGTTAGTACCCCTCTTTAAACTTCTAGACTTCCGTTCTTTCCCCCTTATAACATGGATCACACCCCAGTGCAATTTCAGTTTACTCATCTGCTTCCACACCTGACCTTGAGCTCTTCAGGGACAGAGAGTCTGACCCAGTCAGCCTTGAGATGCTAGCACCAGGCCAGGCTCATGGAAATGATAAGAATGAAGATGCTTACGGGGCACATTGTCTGTGCCAGGCGCCCTGTTCATTTAATACCCTACAGAGCCCCGTGACGTTGGTGTAATCATCATCTCCATTTTACTGCTGGGGACACAGGTACAGAGAGGTGAAGTGACGTGTCCCAGGCTGCGGGGTTAGCGATAGGCAGAGTCAGAGCCCACAGCCCGAGCTTGAGTGTCTACACTCTAGTCCCTGACAAGCTTTTGTAGAATTACTGGATAAATGAGAACCTCGGCCTCCCCGGGTCTCCTACATCCTGCACGTGGCAGTTCAGGGCCATTTCCTCCAGGTCCCTCCCCACAAGGCTCGCCTCCCTCATGGCCCCGGGAGAACGCTTTTGCCTGCAGGGGTGCAATTTAGGGACATGCTGCCAGGGGGGTGACGCAGAGAAGACCCTCATGGGCAGTTCAGCACAAAGGTCCTGGCCTTCATTGGAGCTGGGGATGGGCCCTTGGGCACCCTCAAAGCCATCGCCTGTGTTTGTCAGTTGGGGAAACCGAGGCCCAAAGAGGAAGAATTGCCCATAGATGTGCGGTATGCCCGAGTCAGATCATTAGGTCTCAGGGTCTCCGTCTGCCAAAGAGAGGAATAAATACCTTTGTCCAGGGTGAGTCCTGGCAGAAGAGGAGGTAGAAAGATGGAGAATCACTGAGGGTGCAGGCCACCCCGGGAGGCCGCTCACGCCTTCCATCTTGGTGCCTGGGATCCTGTCATCAGCCTACCAGCCTTTTGGGTTGAGCATTGCCTTTCTCTTTCCTCTTCCCCCTCTACTTCAGGTTGGGACTAAAACGGCTGTCCACCCTCTTCCCAAACCTCTTGAGTTTTGGGATTGGGAATCCACGTGTTTAAAGGTTCTCCAGGGACAGAGACGTCCTGAGAGCCGCTGAGGGACTGGGGTCTTGGGGCCTGGAGTTCCTGCTTTTGCATGGAATTCAGAGCATCTGTGGACTGGGGTGGTGACACATGACATCCTTTCTTTCCCGGATCCCTAACTAAAATGCAGCATCTTTTTCCCACAGTGATTTCGTCACCAGTGGAAATCCTAGATGTACTTCTGTCTCTGTAGGGCCGTCCCCGATTTTCTGGAAACTCTGTTTCTGCTCATCAGCCCTGTGCTGCAGCCGCTACTGGAGCCCTGAGGTCTTTTCACTCGGTGTGTCCCGACCGAGGCACGTGGTCACGATCCCACCCCTTGGCTTTTCTATCGTTTGATACACATTATTTCCACAGATCTAGTTTCCTGCGTAGTCCTGCGATTCTGTGAAGGAATCTATAGGCTTCCTGGGACTCCAGAAAGATCTGTGACTCAGGACAGGTTAAGGACCCCACGTGGGTCGGTATGGAGCCCAGTATTTTGTGGCCCAGAGGCTGGATCTCTTTGGGGACAGAACTGGCAGACTGGGGGAGACGGATCCCCCCAAAGTAGGCATGCCATAAGCAGAACGTGGGGAATGGGGCCAGGAGAGAAGGGGTCAGTCAGATAGTGCAGACACACATCCCAGGCCCCAGACCCTGAGCCCGCCCCGTGGACCCTGTCTTACAAAGCACATCTGTGTCCCTGTCCACCGGGAATCGGCCTGCTGTGCCCAGCAGCCTCCTGTTTCTGGGCACACTCTGGGCCCTGAGCCACCCACTCTCGTCCCCCACCCGTCCTGTGCTGCTGTCTGTCCTCTCTCGGGCATCAGGAGCCCCTCTTAGGTGGCGGCTCCTTCATCTTGTTTCCCAAGAGTCCTTTGTTTTAAACCCTACATTCCTCCATCTTGCTCATGGAGAGAGAAATACAGATTACAAAGACCCAGCGAATGGTTTTTATAAACTCTTATTTTCTTGCCACAGACTGCCTTTAATTAGCTCCAAGAACTACAAAGGGGCCAGCGTTAGAATAGGAGCAGCTTGAAGGAAGGAGCCACGGCTGTCAGCTCCCAGACCTGAGGCTGCTGCTTGTCACCAGCCACAACCAGGTTTGGCGGGGAGTGCATCCGTCTCAGAGGTCCCCCCCACCCCCGCCAGTCCCCCTCTGCGGCCACACAGCCTGCCTCAGCTTCTCTCTGAGGAGGAGGAAGGGGGTCCCGCCTCAGACAAGCCCTTGCAGAAACCTTACAACAACAAGCACCCAAATGTGCCTCAGTCCTTGCCCAGAGCTGGCGGCCCAGGGACTGGCTCCGAGTCACCCTGTTAGCCAGCAGTGGGACAGGCCGATGGGCAGAAAGGCAGACAGACAGTCCGAGCCGCTTCTGCAACTCAGTTGACCACCTTGGCTGAGAAAAGGCAGCCCCAGCTCCCTACACCTGGGAGTTTCAGGTCCCTCGCAGATCCTTGTCCTGGAGGAGAACCCGGGCTCCTGAATCACCCAGAGGTACTGCCCAACCCCCACCGCAGACAATCGGAATGTCACATCGGAGGGGCCTCTGCTTGGGGCACAGAGAAGTGAAGGTACTTGCCCAAGGCCATTGGGCCAGGTGGCCACTGACCTGGGACTCAGGCTCAGGTGCCACAGCCCAATCTGGACTCTTTTTACTGGCAAGGGTAGGGGGAGAGGAAGGCAGCAGCAGCACCTCAGCCCCAACAGACAGAGGTGGGAAAAGTCTCCCCCTGAACTCCAGCCTCCATCAGAGGTCCCAAGTGGGGGGCCTCGAACCCTTTTTTGAAGGGCATAGCCCATACCTCTGGGCAATTCACTCTAGGCCACGGATAGAGGCAAAAGCCACCCAGAAACCCAGAAACCCTTTCTTCTCCCCCGTGACCGAGATTCTAAGCCTTCGCCGTCCCGCTCCCTCCATCCCCCAAAGCTTATCCCGTTTCTGTGCCCCCCAGAGCAACGCAAGTTCTCCACAAAAGCCTGCAACCTCCCCCTCTCTGCTCCCCTTGGTCCAGGAGGGCTTGGAAAGCATGGGAGAGGTCCTCAGAAAGATCTCTAGATCCATGGCTCTTGAGAGAAGCTGGCCAGGCTCTGTCCCGGGAGTGTGTCCTGGAGCCTGTGTCTGCCTGAGCTCAGGGGAGGGTCCAAGCTCTCCAGGTGGACCCGGGAGCCTTGTCACCGAGGCAAAAAGCCTCAGGTCACAGGGACGCCCTCCATGTCCTTTGCAGGACCCTTCGAGGCCGGCCTTTGAGGTCTTGTGGTATCCATTTCCCCTATCACTTACCGTCCCCACCAACTGAGGATAAAAGTCCCACAAAAGTCCACTCCAGGAGACCACGAAGGCCGCCAACCCCTCTTCCCCACCTCAGGCTTTCAGGAGTCGGCGGATCTAGATAGGCAGGCCGTGCCCTTGAAGGCAGCCAGGGTGGTCGGCGGAGGGATGGGGTGCGGGGCCCGGCCGAGGCTCCCCACCCGCCAGGCTCAGCCCAGGGCCCTGGGCCATCGTTACTCACCGCGGATGAAGGTTGGCGAGTAGGTCGGGAAGGAATCGAAGATGCTGTTGGATGCCATGCCCCTCTCTGAGGAAGGCGAGAAACCAGACCTTCGGGGGGTCGGGTTGGGATTGACTTGGCTGGCTGTCGTTTTATTTTTTTTTCCTAGTTACTTTTGAAAAATAAAAGGGTGGCGGGGTGGTGTCGCTTTTTTGTTTTGTTTTGTTTTGTGTTGTCTCTCCCCCCCCCCCCCAACTATAGCTCCGAAAAAGAAAAAAGGAAAGAACGCGAGAGTGTGTGTGTGAGTGAGAGAGAGAAAAAAAAATCCCCAAGGAAAGTAAGTTTCTGTTTGTACCCAAGAATTTGGATTCCCGGTCCCACAGGAATGTCTAGCCACAAATTTTCAACAGAAGCGAATGCAGAGTGTATCATTAGATGGCGGGAAGGGGCCCTCGGCAGCCAGAGCGGACGAGCTTGGAGAGCAGGAAGAGCAGAGGCAGGGCCAGGGCCGCAGGGAATGAATGAATGAGGCTCACCCCCGGCAGAGCCCAGGCTCCAGCGGGTGCGAGGGCGGCCCGGGGGTGGGGAGGACCGGGAGCCAACCAGCTCCCGCGCAGGGCCCTGAAGTCGGTGGAGGGCCTGGCCTTGTGGTTCTGTGGTTGAGGGACCAGGCCTTCGCAGTGTCAACCCAACCTCAGCTCACAGGATGCAAGAAGCTAGCTCGCGGCCTTGGCCCATTGGCTGGGCTGCGGTCACCTGGGCTGTGATGTCACGGCCCCTTAGCCGATCTTGTGGCTGCCTCTCTCTCTTTTTGGAAAGAAAGAAAGAAAAAAGAGGGAGAGAAAGAAAGAGAAAGAGGAGGGAGAGAGAAAAGCGATGGCTTTTATTTGTGGGGCTGGCCTCAGCACGCGGCCCAGGAGTGGAACCGAAAGCAGTGGGAAGGGGTGGCCGGGTGGTGGTTGGGATTCTGCAGGAGGCTCATTTTTAATTAAGGCCAGTATTGGCCTGGGCGGGCCCGGAGCCCCAAGGGCCCTCACCAGACCCACAGGCGGGCGGCAGGGCTCCCCTCAACACCGCCCAGCCCCTGAGCCGCGGCTGACACCCCGCCCCAGTCCACCACCACCGTTGCCGGAGAGAAGCGTCCACATGTGTGGCACTTGAGGGGGGTTTCATAGGAGCTAGGACTCATACAAAGCATGAAGTGGCATCACCCGGGCTCACAGTCCAGCGCAGCCTGCCGGCGGCGGGGCCGTCCACGCCAAGGAGCCTGCTGCAGAGCTCGGGTGCTGAGCCCTGAGCTTGCCATTCAAGGCCCTTTGCTCCTTTTGCCCACTTTCATCTCCTTGGGGTTCTCTGTTTTAGCTCCTGGGCTTTCCTGTCTCTGGGGCTGTCCCCGCCTCGCCCCATGACCCTTCATCAGGGCACTTTCTGAATCCTTTATGTCCCAGGAGGTTCAAGGCTCAGAGGGATTCTGAAGGAGAAGAAGCAAGGGAAGTAGTTCACTTTGACACTTCTGTGTCCCCCCCAACCCTCCGTGGGGCGAGGAGGGGGAAGGAAGGTGGCTTTTCACCATTTCCCTTGCAATCTCTACTTGCCCATTGCATAGGACAGACACCGAGGTGTAGGATGCTGAAGTCAGCCTGTGGGAGGCCACAGAGTGTCGTGAGTGGGATTAGACCGTCAGCCTCCAATTTATCAGCCTGGGCCTCTACCCTAGCAGCACCGCACCCTGCAGCCCCCTCTAAGCTCAGTGCGGAGGCTTCAGAAAGCCCTCTGCGGGGGCTCTGGCCCCTGTTCTCTCTCAGGGGGTCTGAGCTTGGCCCCAGCAACCATCTTCGGACTCATGGTGGGGCTCTGTAGGCCGTTGTGGAGCAGGAAGGGCCTCTGGGGGGAGGAGAGGCTTGTCCAAGGTCCCCCCCGAGACTTGTTTCCACCACAGCCACGCTGGTCACTAGGGAGCAGGCCTGTGAAGGCTCAGTCCTTTGTTCCTCAATGGCGAGTTGGCGGTGGTGGTGGTGATGGGTTGTCATTTCTCCAGGGAGGAAGCAGGTTTATGGTGAAGGCCGCAGGGCTCTGGAGTCAGATTTGAGTCCCACCCTCAGCCCTGCTGAATCCCAGCTGCAAGACCTGGGACAAGTCATCTGCCCCCTCCGGATCTCAGTTTCCTTCCCTGTCAAATGGGGATAACACATTTCTCTGGGCAACTGGGTAAGGACACCGTACACATTTCGTTGCCAGAGTCACCGTGACGTAATCTGGGGTCTGTTATGAGTAGGCACAGGGCAAGAGCCATCGTCACATAGAAGGCCGATGGCCCCCACTGTAACCAACCAGCCGGCCTGGCCTAGGCAGGCTATCTGAGTCAATAGCACACACATGGAGCCGGCCAAGGGTTAGACTCGGCACATTTTGGAGTCTGCCACGTTGTGAGATGGATCGGAGACAGACACAGCAGGAAAGACCCTCTTTAACTGAAGTGGAAACTGAAGTCCCCAGAGGGGCAGAGACTCACCCAAGCTCCCCCTGTGAGTCAGTGGAACCCTGGCCCCCTGCTTCCCAGCCCAGGAGCTGTTTCCGATGTACCAACACCACCTCCAGTTTCTGTCATCCCACCCTACACGCTTTGCTGTTTTTTCCACATGTAAGAGTGGGTCCCCCTACAGTACCTGTACCGTGGTCACCCTGAGGGACTTCCCCTTCCCCAGAAAGCTGAGTCCAGGTCCAGGAACGGGAGGGGGCCCGGGGGCACGTCTGCACAGGGGTGGTTTAATGCGTTCCTGTGACAATGCAGCAAGCACACCCTGGGTACCAGGCCTGGTCCCTCCCTCGAGAGGCTTGGAATCTCCTCATGGCCCTCAGAAGCGTGTGCCAGACTGAACGAGCCTCTGGAGATTGCTGGGGAATCAGAAAGAACCTTCCTGGGGACTGACTTTGCAGTATTCCTGAAGCGGTGAGATTGTGGGCAAGAGGCTTTCTTTTCCTGAGCCTGCTTCCTCGCCTGTGACATGGGGCCAACTGCGGTACCTACTTGCGACTGCAAAGGAAATTAAATGAGAAAATATTGCGAGTGTGCCTGGCATGTATAGTTGCTCAGTTTCTGGAACTCCCTTCTTTTAGCTCAGACTGCGCACTCCCTTGGCATGCAGTGGACGGCCGGGTTTCCCTGTGTGCGTTCAAGGGTCTATTTTCTGTTCTTCTGGCTGAAGCCAGCCCGGAAGGCATCTCCTACACTTTCCAGTAGGGGCTTTTTTTAAAGAACGTGACTATAGAGATGCTTCCGAAGCCATCAGCCTCCAGTAGCATCTGGATCTTTCTGTTTCCCCCAATCCCGCACAGTGTCCCACCCATACCAAAGTCAGTGTATTCTTAGCAACGTGCCTTCGCCAAGTCTTTCCAAGGTATTCAGCCTGGTTTCCTAGAAAGAGACGCTCCTGTTTTGCATTGTGTCACTGATAACTTTGCATCACTGCCCGTGAGGGTCCCAATAGGAAAACAGAGGCCGCTTTGAGTGTTGGAAACAGAGGAAAGTTAATTGGGGGGCTATTGGCAACACAGGTGGTGGAAGCTCTGAGAAGCCAAACACTGACGGCGAGGAGCCCCAAGTTCAGCCACAGCAGGAAGCCACGGCCACCCTTTGGCGAGAGGGATATGCAGGGAGAGTGGTGTTGCCAGCAGAAGCAGAACAGGCTGGCATCTGCTGGAGCCACAGATGAGACTCCGCCGCAGCCATGGCAATGCCCCCGAGACAGATAACACAGGGGCGGTCTCTTCCTCCCAGCCTTCAGCTCCCATTGGCGGAGTGGAGCTGGAACCGGCTGACTCCGTGGAATCAGAGCCTTGCATTATGCAGCCACATGGGGGAAGACAGTAGAATGGATCTGAGGACAAAATGGCGCCTAGACTGGCATACTCTCCAAAGACATTTTGTAACCACGAAAACCCACCTGGCAAAAATGGGTCTGAGAACAAACCCACCTGATGTTTGGCAGGTTGATGGCTCAGTGGGTTGGTGGGAACGGAAGGTGTGGATTCCAACAAGGGATCTGCTAGCCAAAGGGATCGGTGGGCATGAAACACCAGCAATGCTAGTCAACCCCACTGAGCTGGTTACATGGAGAGCAGTTAAGAAAGATCTACTATGAATGGTGCTGAAATCTGTTTTCTGAGTCCGTGTGAAGAGCTGGTACTTCTACAGTAACCTTGGGCCACTGTGATGGTGGAGTATGCCACCAATCACGGGCACGGGCTGTGGGGGGAAGGGGCAGCTCTCTTCATTTTCTGATACGGAAAACACTAACTCCAGGGATCAACCCCAAGTGCAGGCCTTTCCAAGTCAGCGCTGCCAGCTTGGATGAAATGGTGGTGGACACTGGTCTTAGAGTTCCAGTTCTGGTGTTCCACCAGCTAATCACAGTGCTGGGCTCATGGAAGGTGCTGGGAGATGCCTGCTGCAGGCTAGCCAGCGGGGGCTCCACCTTTGGGCCCCTGCACCGAGACATCAAGAAAAATTTTCCCTCCTTCCCGCTTCTCCTCCACCTCTGCTCTAGTGTCGGCCCATATTTAGGGTGGAGGATGAGGCCATGTGGGTGCCTGGGGAGCGCGACATCCAGGCCAACTGTAAGGATCAGTAGCTAAGGACCTACTGCTCAGGACACACGTGCTGGGAGCTTTATGCACAGCGTCTCCAGCGGCGGGGTCTCGGAGCAGCCAGCCACGCCCAGTCTCTGGGGAGCAGTCAGAGAGGTGAAGAGACCCCCCCCTCCCCCAAGGTCATCTGTTTTGCAGGTAGGGGCAGGATTCAACCCAGCCTGCCCTCCACCTGCTCTCTGGGCTCCTTCTCCCCTCCCCACACCTCCCCACCCCCAGCCTCTCTCTTTCCTGTTGTTTATTTCATAAAACTGCTCGTGGTGCCCCCTCAGAACCAAACCCCTCCCGTCCCCTCCTCCCCCTTCCTGCATCAGCCCCCTTCTCCAGGGCCCCCTGAGCTGAACCGCTCACTGCCGCGCCGGGGTGGCTGCACGGCCTAAGGACCCCCTGCTGCTCTTCTCTCAGCGTTTCCTCCTGCCTGATGCTCCACCCCAGTGCACCTTTGGGTCGGGATACATTGTAGTCGGGAGTCCTCTGTTATAAAGGCAGATGCGGTTGTGGGGGAAGCAGTGCAGCCCCTGAGACGGGTGAGCCAACTCTGGCTACTGAACTCCACCCCGAATGGGGCCTCCACCCCACTCTGTGGTGAAAGCGTCCCCCCCTCCTAAACTACACCATCTCTGCTGCTCCCTCAGCCCCCTACCACCTACACACAAAGCCGACCAGGTGGACACAGCGGGGATGGTTCTCCCCATTTTACAGCCAGGAACACTGAGGCTCACAGAAGGAAGGGCCTCACACAGGGTCATGTGTAGAGAAGGGGATTCAACAGTGGGGCTGCTGCTGCCTTGTCCCCCATCCCCAGGGTGCCCCTTGACCTCCCCTCTCTCCCTCAAGTCCCTTTTGGGAGGTTCAGGTGCTGGGGACTTGGAGGCAGAAGAGCCAGGGCTGGATCCCAGCTTTGGCCCATCCCGGTCCTGTGATGTCCACTGATCCTCTGAGCACCTCACCGCCCTCACCTGTGAAACAGGGAAAATCAACAGCCCCTCTTTCCCCAGGTGTGCAGATAGAAGGGACCCCTGGGAAGGGCTCTTGGCAGGCACTTGGCAGGTGAGTTGTTATCAGTGCAGAGCCCTGGGCAGCCAGAGGGGTGGAGGTGGGGGCCTGGGTGGAAAGGAGGAAGGTGGAGGCGGGAGGGCGCCTGTGGCAGACTCTCAACCTTTCCCAGGTTCTTGGTGCCTCCGCAGAATTCCCACCGCCCAGTCCCACCAAGGCTTTCCTGGGAGAGGCCCTGGCTCTCCTGGCTTCTGGAAGTTGCCCCCCGCAGGGGGCTCCCTGAACCTGGGTCCCAGGCTGCAGGACAGGGTGCAGGAGAGGTCACTCTGGCCGCAGCACATCCTCCCTGAGATGCTGGTCAGCCCAGAGGCCTCTCTCGTTCCTCCGAAACCTGGAAACTCTTGACCATTAGACACTGCCCTCCCTCGGCATCCCGGGCCCCTCAGAGGAAGAAAGGAAACCCCAAACTGCAGCCCCTTTTGGCTCTTAAAACCATCTCTCTCTGGGTCTTTTGGTGGAATAATCTATTTTTAGCATCAAAGAGCTCTGCCAGGGGCCTAGACCTGCTGAGGGACCAGCTTTGTGTGACCACAAAGGGGCGGGAGGCGGGCACTCCTCACCGGGTGGGGCGAGCGGGCGGGTGGCAGGAAGGGTGCTCCCACCAGAGGGCTGGCAGAGGGGGGCCTTGGAGGGCCTCCAGCCAGGCTTCCTCCCTTCTCATTCAGTGAGCTTGTCTGGGCCTGGCCCGTGCCCCCCGCGCCTCCCCCCATTCCCTCTCACACATTCTCGCCACAAAACATAATAATAACAACCATGACAATAATCATGAACTAGTGCTTGCCATGTGCCAGGCATTCTTCCAAGAACCTTATGTAAATTAATTCACTTAATTCTCATGGTAATCTGATCATTTCACAGATAAGGATCCTGAGACTCACAGAGGTTCATGGACTTGCTCAAGTTCAGCCCAGAAGGGTGGAAACAGTATTTGAACCCCGACAGTCCATTTCACCATTATTTAGTCTCACTTTACAGTTGAGGAAAATGATAAACTTGCTTCAGATAACCTGGATAAGAAATGGTGAGGTCTGGGGGTGCCCAGGGGGCTCAGTCGGCTAAGTGTTCGACTTCGGCTCAGCTCATGATCGCTCACGTCATGATTTCACGGTTCGTGGGTCCGAGCCCCATGGGGCTCTGTGCTGACCGCTTGAAGCCTGGAGCCTGCTTCGGATTCTGTGCCCCCCTCTCTCTCTGTCCCTCCCCTGATCATTCTCTCTCTTTCAAAAATAAACATTAAAACATTAAAAAAAAAAAAGAAATGGTGAGGTCAGGATTCACGACTAGGCTCTCTGACCCCAGGCCCTTGCCTCTAGGCTCCTAGCGCGTGGCACTCTGGACCTCGGTTAATCCTCTAACAAATGGGGTGTGGATGGGGGAGTACACCCATTGCACTGAGAAGGAAACTGAGGCCCAGGGGAAAAGGGACTCTGTGGTACAGAGCTGGGAAGTGGTGGAGTTGGAATTTCTGAAGCCTTTCCAGCAGATTCCCCCATTCATCCTGACCCCCTCCTCCGCCCTGCTCCCCCTTCCACCCTGCCCCCAGCCCCTGGTGCTTCTCTTGAGGGGCAGGGCCCCTGAGGAAGCCAGGATCGATTGTAAATTTTAAAACCTGATTTGGTCTTAGTGTTATTCCTCACACCCCCCCCCCATCTCACTCTCTCTCTCTCTCTCTCTCTCTCAATCATAATGACCCTGTTTGCACGGGTGTGCCGGCCAGCAAATTTGCTGACCCAGGCAAAAGGAAGGGGGGTGTCATTATGTGGTTGGGAAATGGTGGGGCATTTCGTATGCCACCGATCTAGCATCCCAGGAATTTCAGAAACCCTCAAGGAAATTAGAGAATTAGCTACCATCCCAGGCTGTGGCTTCCTTGTCGCTGTGTGTGTGCATTTTCTTGACTTTAAACTAGGGCACTTGGAGCATCTGTATGTAAGAGGCAGCGTCCCAGGAAGAGGGGCTCTCTGAGGTGAGGAGAAAGCCCCTCCGGCCAGTGAGGCTACAGGCCAAGGCTAACACTTGGGGGGACCAGGCTCAGAGAGGGGCAGGAACTTGCCCTGGGCTACCCAGCTAAGGCTAAGGTGTACTACATCAAGTGACTCACAGCCTGAGTCACTTTCTGTGACGCCAGGCCCTGCAAGTCACTTGCTGTTCTTTTCCTTCCCCGGGTCATTTCTCCTCATTTGTGGAAGGAGGGAGTGGGATTATGGTCTTAGTTTCAGCTCCTCCCCAAAACAGACTCTGGATCTCAGGAATAAGTGTAAGCAGTGTATCTGGGAAGTGATCCCAGGAAGCAGGGATGAGGGAGGGGGAGACACAGGGAAGGGAAAGCAGCCCATCTGTATGAAGTGCAAGAGCAAGCAGCTGCTCTGGGCACCTAGAACTCTGCCCACCGGGGATCCTCTGAGGAACTGGCTGGGGTACCTTGCAGAACTGCTCCCCCAAGGGCGAGGGAGCTGGGGTATGAATCCACCAGCGCTCATCTCTCAAGGGTTGAGGGTCATTCTAGGAATGATGACTCTCCAGCAATTCCTGCTTCTCCCCCTGGGCAAAGCTCACTCAATGCCAGAAAATATCCTCAGGCCAACCTGTCCTGGAGGGGAACTATCTATTCAGACCAGTGGATGATTTCTAAGGCATCTCTTGGCTCTCATAGGCAAGGATTCACCAGTATCCTCTCTCATCTCTTCTAAACTGCCATGACATCAGGGAAATGATGTGTTGGGACAGTTGGTGGGGTTCAAAATCACTCCCTTACCACTTGTCCTGGGGCCCGAGATTCCCCTATCCATGCTTTGGCTGTTAGCCACTGGTTTTTAAATTGTATCTGGTGGAACCCCTGGTAGGCAATACCGTGGGGTGCCCCCGAGGAGGGATGTGCCAAGAATTAGGCTGAATGGGGGAGAGGAGACTCTATTCTGTCCACTTGTTCCACCAGAGAAGTCTGCTTTGTCTGTCTTTTTATTTTTATTTTGGCTTTTTTTTTTCAAAGTTATAAATGCTCGTGTTTAAACAGTCAAATGTTTCTAAAAGACATTCCTTCCCACTCCTTAGAGAAATCACATCCAACTCCATTCACTGTTTTCTTTTAGTATTTACTCCATTTCTCAAAAACTAAACAAAACATACTTACCTAGCTCATTGTGTTTTTTTAGTCCTAGGCATTACCTGTTGACCTTCCACCACAGAAGAGGATTTGGCTCCTTTCTATCTGGCCCTCTCCTTACCATGTACCCTTCCCATCCACCCAGGGTAGTTATTTTAGTTAGATTAATTATTACTGGATAAATGTTTTTTTTTTTTATCACAGCTGAGTTATATGTATGCTTTGATTACATTTCCTTGCTTGTATAGCTTTTTGTTTTCCCTGGAGTTGTAGTTTGTTTAGCTTTTCATTTTCATAATTTTCTGTGTACTTACCACTGATTCATCCCCAAACTCTCCATGAGTTGTCCAAATCTCCTATTAGGAAATTCAATAACAACAGGTATTTTGTTTATTTTAATTTTTGGAGTCCTCTTTCCTGGAATCCCCTACTCCAGTCTGGACTTGTTGCTCTCCAGCCTGCTGCTTAGCTGTCAACCTGGGATCCTCTTTTACTTGAATTCTCTTTGCCCCTCTTACACTGAAGCCCTTGTTTTCTGGATTCTTTCTCTTTCTTGGTTTACTCCCTTTGATGAAGAACATCTTCTGGTAGCTTCTCGATGAAGGGTGCATGAGAAGTAAGTAGATTTATTTGGGAGCTTGTTACATTTGATGATGACTTCAGTCATGGGTAGTTTGAAATCATGGTTTAAATAAAATTTCCTTTTCAGAGGTATTTTTCCATTGTCTTTTTGCTTTTTGTGCTACTATTCGTAAGTCTGATGACATTATAATCTCTGAAAATAACCTATTTTTTCTGTCTCTGAAAGCTTTGAAGATATTTTCTTTGTCCCAAGCATTCCAAAATACCTCAGTGAGATGCCTTTGTGAGGTTCTATTTTCATCCATTGTTCTGGACATTCAATCGGCCCTATAATCTGGACATTCATGGTGACCATTCCCAGGTAGTTTGCATGGATTATTTCTTTGACCATTTCCTCTCTTTCTTTTTCACTGTTTCCCCTTTTTTGATGAGCTTTCTAAAATTCTAAATTATTTAAGGTTTTAATGCCTTTAAAAATTCTTATTCTTTCTCATTTTTTATTTCTTTATGTTGTCTCTTTTCAGTCTGTGGGGGAGATATCTTTTTCTTTCAGTTTTTCTGTAGAGTTTCTCAGTTCTGTTATAGTAATTTGAATTTGTACTTTTGGGTTCTAATTATTGCATTTCACAACTGTCTATTCTTATTGTGTGGATGCAGTACCTTCTCTTATCTCTCTGAGGATATTAATAACAGAAATTTTTAAAAGATTTAATCTCCTTGCCTTGTGTACTTCCTCTAAGTTACTTTTTTATTTTATTTTATTTTATTTTTATTTTGCCTTGTCTTTCCCTGTAGAGACTTTCTTCATATGGCTGATGATCCTTGTCCAGGTACTCTATTTAATAGTGGGGTGCTAACCTCTGATGGGGAGCTCTGTATAATGGTGTGGGGCTGCCTAACTCTAGATTTCATACAGAGTGAGTCTGGCCCCGTCATTTCCTCGTTTGTATCTTTAGATCTTTCCCTTTAGTCTGCTGAGTTCCCCTAGGGTAGATGCTTCTTTTTTTTTTTTTAATTTTTTAATATTTATTTTTGAGAAAGAAAGAGAGAGTCAGAGCACAAGCAGAGGAGGGGCAGAGAGAGAGAGAGGGAGACACAGAATCCGAAGCAGCCTCCAGGCTCTGAGCTGTCAGCACAGAGCCTGATGCGGGGCTCGAAATCACAGACCACCATAAGATCATGGCCTGAGCCGAAGTCAAAGGCTCCACTGACTGAGCCACCAGGTGCTCCACCCTAGGGTAGATGCTTCTAATGTGCTCAGAGGGTCTTGGAGGGGCTGCCAATATTTGGGGCAAGAGGGCTCTATTCATATATGTGATGTTCCCTCAATCCTTCATTTTCAGTGTGGTGGCTTTTGCCTTTTATGTGGTTGGTGGTCCCTCCTGTCCAGAGACCCCCTGTCTTTTCCTCTCTCCAAAAAATAAGCCTCAAATATTCCACTGGGGTGAGGGAGAAGATCTGGGGGTCTAACTACTTCCTACAGATTTTCAAATAGTCCTCCTGTTCTCAGTCCCTTCCTTACCCCCATGTCCAGACACATGTTTGTGCCCGGTCCCTAGTTCTCTGGCTGTTTGGGGACCTAAGAGGCGGAGCTGCTTTCTGCCTTCCCCACCCTCTATCTGGAGACCCAGTCTCCCAGGTCTGCCGAGTCAGTGACTTCTCACACACAAGCTTTCCAGGTGCTTACGTTCTGTTGCTGTTCTCTTTGACCTTGTAGGCTCGGGCCTAAAACACCCCCCAAACCGAAAAACACACCACCACCACCTAGCTAACAACACTTTATAGACAGGAAGTGACGGTAGATGCATGCCTTTAACCCGCTTCGTTCTGTCTTTTAGATTATGGGTGGAGATTTTATTTGGAATAAAGATTCAGGACATATCTTGTTTATGTTTGTGAAACCTCCATTTTTAAAAGATGCAAAGATTGCCTAGATTAACTTATACACTGTATTAGCAAATCTGATCCAAACTCCAACAGGATTTTTTTTTTTTTTACAGAACTTGAAAAACTGCTTCTAACGCTCATGTAGAAGAATAAATGGCCAAGAAAATCTGAGCTGATTCTGTAAAAGAGGAGCAAGAACAGGGAAGGGAGTGGGGGAGTCACTCTGCAAACACCGGGATCTAGAATATTAGGGTCCTGAAGTCAGAGAGGTATCAGCACAAGACTGTACAATCTGCCAATGAGTCAAAGTAAGGGTGCTTGAGTAGGAGATAGATGGGGACTTAATGAAGCAGTTTTTTGTGGAAGTGTGGGCAGGGTTGAGGGAGCCAGCTAGGGGCCCACCAAGATCCTAGGGGCCGTGGGAAGCCATATTTCAGCCTGAAGGGACAGGGCAGGGAGATGGTGCAGGAACTCAACATGTCTAGTAGCAGGGATGATTCAGAGAAGGAAAGCAGACGCTTCCCAAACCGTGACTGGCCAGGCCAAGCAGCACCTGCTGCCAGTGCCTCCCACTGGCTGAGCCCAGCCAGGAAGCCAGAGGCCACAGAGCCCAGACAAGGCAGGCCATCGGCATCAGCCTCCGGGTGCACAGAGCAGGTAGAGAGAGGTGGAGAGCGGATCTGGGGGCGGGGGGCGGGGGGATGGTGGAAATGGCCAACTCCCTCCCAGATACTGCGCTCAGCATTCCCACACACAAGGCAAATGTCACAGCTCCCAACGTGACTTCATCAGACGCTTTCGCCCCCTCTGTGAATGACACTGCCATCCGCCCTGTCCCCACACTGGATCCTGGATTTACTGGTGGTTTTACCCTTGAGATAATCCTCCTACCGCTCCAGTCTGGTGGTTGGAGCGGCACTTCCTCCACCTGTCAGCCAGAAACGTGAAAGATTCGGTGCGTACCCCACCCACGCTTTTAACAGCTTCCCATTTCTGGTCTTTCCCTGGAAACCCTGGTCTTTCCCTCCACCCCGTTCCTCCCAGCTCCAGCCTCCCAGACCACGCTGGTGCTTCATCGCTCCAAGGTGTTTCACATCTCCATGACTTTGCCCCTGTCTTCCCCTCCCCTGGAGGCCTGCCTCCTCCCTGCCCCGGCACCCCGTGGAGGGCCTTCTCCAGATTCCTTGCCCTCTCTATACTTCTGAGTCTGTCCCTGCATCCAGCCCTTTCCACCAGTCTGAGTTTGGAAAGTGTGTCCCCAACTCCCAGCACAGGGATCCATGAATGTTTGTTGAATGAATACATGACTGAGTGACCAAAGAAGGGATCTAATGAATGCCCTGCTCTCCTAAAACACTGACGACAAGGGAGCTTGGGTAGCTGGGCTGGACTCCATTTCATTTACTCCACAGCTGCGTCTTGGGCACCTACTGTGTGTCACACTCTAAGCTCGGTGCTGGGGATACAACACTTAACACCACATGTATAATCTTGCCCCTCATGGGACCTAGAGTTCAAGGGAGGAAATGCACTCGCCACGTGACCTCACAGAGAGTTATTTTATTTTAGTTATAAGGGCTTCACGGGTGCAGTGACGGGTGTACTTAAAAGGTGGCGATGGACCCAAGGATGGAGGGCGAGGTCTGGGCAGAGTGGGCCTGGTGGACGAACTTCATGGGCCAAGGGCGGAGGAAGGCAAAGGGCTGGCTTGGTTCCGGCGATGGTGGGAGGTGTGGCTGGGGGGGAGAGGGAAGGGGAGGCTGAACAGGCAGGCAGGGGCCAGCTGGGGGGCGGGGTGTGTGAAAATGGCCCCAGGTGCAAAGAGGGTTGACAAGTCTTTGGGTGAAGGTGTGACACAGGGGGACTCACACTTGCAGAGTTTTCTCTGGAGAGATGGCGGGCGGGGGTCAGTGGTGCGCGCCAGGTGCAGCCCCTGTTGCTAAGCCCTGGCTGTCACGGTGACCCACATGCCACGGCGACCCCCACTCCCTGGAGGCTTCCTGCTCACGTTAGCCCTGGGGTTCATGTCCCAGCCTCCCTGGAGACGGGCCTTTCTCCTCTGAGTCTGCACCCCTTCCCAGGACCCCTCCAGAGGGCTTCCCTGAGGGCTCCATGTCCTCGAGGAAAGGGGCACTTTCCCAGCCCCCCACCCAGGGCAGCCTGGCTACAGTGGGCTGAATGGTGAACCCCAAGAACATGTGTCCGTATTCTAATCTCTGGAACCTGTGATATTACCTTATATGGCAAAAGGGCGGCTATTACCTTACGTGAGAACAGATGTGATTGAGATCAAGGCAATGAGCTGGGACCCTCCAGGTGGCCTAACTGCCATTGTTTGTCCTTAGAAGAGTGAGGCAGGGGCAGGCAACACTGAAGAGAAGAGGTGGGGATTGGAGGGACGTGACCCCGAGTCGAGGAGTGCTGCTGGCCACCAGAAGCTGGATGAGGCACAGAAGGACTCTTCTAGAGCCTCCGGAGGGGGACGGCCCTGCCTGCTCTGACCTTGGACTTGTGGTCTCCAGCACTGGGACAGAATACACTTCTGTTGTCCTAAGCCCCCACCCCTCCCCCCGCCCCGCTCCCCAGCTTGTGATCATTTCGGTGGCCTCAGAAAGCTGACACACAGCTGAGACCCCTTTGATGGCCATAATCCTGGACTGGTTCCTTGGCGTTCTGCCAAGGGACCCCACAGCGTGGACCTCCTTTCTAGAAGGCCCAGCACAGAGCTCACCACGCTGCAGCCGCTCATTACACTCACGGAACCGAATTGAGGCGAATCTGCAAGTAGACAGGCATGGCCTTGTTAGCCTGGCTTCAAACCCTATTCTGCCGGTTATTCAGCCGTGCGGCCCGCAGCACGGGACACAAGCCCACATCTGTAAAACGGGGGCAACAGCGCCCGTCTCCCAGGGCAGCGTGGCTTCAGTGAGGCAGAGGACGAGAAGAGCCTGGGCCCCGAGGAGGCCACACCTGCTGCCGGGCTCAGATCACCCCGTGGCATCTGACAGCACAGGATGTTTGTTACCTGTGCCATGGGCTAGCTGTGCACCTAGGCCTGGTCCCTGAACGTCTCTGAACTTGTATTCTCAGCTGAGGGTCAGGAATGCATCAGGGAAATGCAACTAGTCAGCAGGCCGTTTCAGCAGGTCCTGTGTGCCCCAGGGATCAGGCCCATGGGCTCAGACTTGCACTTCAACCTGCTCCCCCCGGCGGGGGTGGGGGGGAGGCAATCGCTTGGCATCCTTACAGGCCCCACGGACCAAAGACCCTCAGAAAATGGTCCTGTCCCTGGGGTGGAAGGTACCCTCCAGGTTTCTTGAGGGGCTGAGGGGAAGTTGCCTTCCTCAATTCCCAGCTCCCTCCCCACCTCTACCCCTCACCCCCCTTTCGCTTTTGAGGAAACAGATCAAAGCACATGAAGTTACCTCCCCAGAGGCCTGGGGCAGGAGAGGGGAGCTGACAGGGGGTGTTGAGTTCTCCTCTCAGTGGACCGTGTACTTACATGTGTTCTATCCCTCCTCTTCACCCTCACCTGCTGGCCAACACAGCACCATCTGTCCCCATTTAACGGGTGGAAAAACAGAGGCTTGGGTCAGGCAAGTCAATGACCCTGATAAGGGCCACAACAGAGCTGACTCCCTGCCCTGGCTCAGGACTAAGTCACTCCTCCGTCTGCTTTTCTCTCTTTAGTCATGCTCCCTGCCCCCTCCCTGACTACAAACGTCATCCAAGTTCAATGGTGAGCAGTTGGAAACACTAAAGAAAAAGATGTGTAATCGCCCCAGCCCTATCACCCAGCATTAAACACTGTCAGTATTTGGGGGACACATCTTCCTTTTGAGTCAATGTCTGTCTTTTTCTCTCCTTTCTTTCCCCAAAGGTCACTGTCATGTCTGAATGTTCGCGAATCTTCTCCCGTATGGATAGATACTGTTGTGCACCTGGCATTCTTTCTCCGAGTACACAAGCTTCAGGGGGGTCTGGGGAAATCCACACACAAAATCAGGGGACATATGCAGAAGGGTCCCCAAGCTTTCATAAAATTCCCAAAGGGGCCTGGGGCCTAAGGAGTCAGAGGAGGAAGTCCGCGCTAACCATTTGAGCCCACATCGGGGGATGACCGGCCTGGAAAGGTGGTCTCTGCGGGGCGGGGGCCTCAATCACACGGGTGTTCTGGGGGCAGAGGTCTGTGACCCACGCGTGTCTGGGGTCTGTGAAAACAGATTCCCCAGTTCCCAGCCCAGCTTCTACCTGCCCTTGTGTGAGAAACCTCCAAAGGGCGCTCCAGCTCCACTCCCTGTGCTGGGAATGTTCGGAAAGCGCCCACTGCTCTCTGAGGTGCCTTTCGGTTTCTAGGAGCCCGGGAGGCGTGGCCCGCCACCTGCCTCCTGGCTCCTGGTGGGGGGGGCGCGGAGGCGGTGAGCCGAGAGAGGGCAGGATGGACTGCTTTCTTCCACTCACAGAGATTTGTGTAGACACGTGCCCTGCACGAATCTCAGTTCTGAGTCACAGTGAACAAAATAAGGTCTCTGACCTCCTGGAGTTGGGTTCTCATCAGGGAGACGGATGGTGACGAAGAGCAAACGTGAATGTTCGTGGGGCCAGGTGGGGTCCTGCTTCGGGGAAACGGTAGTAGGAAAAGGAACAGAGAACAAGGGACGGGCTAGCTTAGGTGGGTGGTCAGGGAGATCACTCTGCAGGGGCCATGTGGAGGCAGGGGTGGAGAGTGGGGGGTGGTGGGGAGAGTGGAGGGGTGCCAGATGCACGTGGGCACAGGGAAATGTCCTCGGGGCGGAGGCAGCAGCAAGGATAAGGCCAAGCAGAGAAACACAGGGCGGAAGGCTCCCGTCTCCCTGTTTTCCCAATGCAGTAGGTCGGCTTTGGGGCACCCAAGGAGCAATCTAGGCAGCCCTCAATCAAGGCCAATTGTAGGCAGGGGCACAGCGTGAGCCAGCTCTGAACCCTTAGTTGCCAAATTTGACAAGTAAAAATACAGGATGCAGGGCACCGAGTGGCTCAGTCGGTTAAGCGTCTGACTCTTGATTTGGGCTCAGGTCATGATCTCAGGGTCGGGGGATTGAGCCCTGCATCGGGCTCCAGATGGGCATGGGGCCTGCTTGAGATTCTCTTTCTCCCTCTACCGCTCATGCTCTCTCTCTCTCTCAAAAAAAAAATTAAAAATAAATAAATTAATTAAAAAATAAATGAAAATAAAAATACAGGTTGCAAATGTTACATAAGGGATTCTAAAAAAATGATTCCTCGCTCATCTGAAATTCAAATTTAACCAGGCATCCTGTATTCTATTTGGCAATCCTTTCTGGGCCCGAGCTGGGGACAGGTGTCCTTGCAGCAGCAAGGGGCAATTCTAAAAGCACAGCCGGTGTCCCCTGCAACAGCACTTGCGCTTAGCCCTGTGTGGGCAATGGGGAGCCATGCAGGGTATTGAGCAGGGGAGGGGAGGCTCTGATTTGTGCTTGACTGGAGTTACTTGAGTGGGAGGAGGGGTTTGGGTGGGTGGGGTGAGGGGGCACCTGGAGGCAGGGAGATGTCCAAGAGGGGGTGCCTGGGCCAGAAACAGGACAGTGCTGTGGGAAGTGGGGGCAGGAGATGGAGTCAAGAGGCATTTAGGAAGCTGGGTGGAGTGAGCCAAGCATGACTGAGTTTGTGGCCTGGAGCCTGTGGGGTGGGGGTGGGGGGATGGCAGTAGGGGCACCTGGCGGAGCTCAGACTTGCGAGGGTCCAGGTTGGTCCCGTGTGTCTGAGCAGTTGTCCCGGAGGAAGTGTCTCACAGTCAGGTCAGGATACAGCTCTGGAGCCCGCAGAAGACTGAGGAGGAGGCCATCCTTTGTGACCTTGGAGTTGCTGGGGGTAATGAGACCCACATCAGGGGCAGGAAGTTGGGTGCACCGGCCCGAGGGACGGGTAGGGGAGGGGAGATCAGAAAGTGATTGGGACTGCGGAGGGGGTCCAGGGCAGGGTTTGGGGGGGTGGTGTAGCACCAGTGCTGACCAATGCTGCAGGGAGAACCTGAGATGTGACCACTGGGTTTTGGGGGCCGGCTGTTGGGGACTCATCAGCTACAGTTTGAGGTGAG
>PJEM01002438.1:169780-198703 GCA_004023845.1 Helogale parvula
TTCATCCTTCTGGGCTTGGGGCAGAGAGGAAAATGGCCCTCCAGGAGCCAGGGGCTGGAAGGACTGGAGGGGGGTGGCCAGGGGATGGGGGAAGGGGTACAAGGCGGGGGGATGGCCTAGAGGAGCAGACGGTGCAATGGGAAACAAGGGGGGATTGTCTGGGGCAGCATCTGGAAGCAGCCTTGATAACTGGGAGTGAATGGAGGGGCAGACTCTCTTGGAGGGCTGCAGGGAGGCGGTGTCCTTTGGGGATACCCAGATTCAAAGGTCCCAGGGCCCCAGTCTGCCTCTTGCCCTGCCAGATTGTTCCTGACCCCCATCCTCCCGAATTCCCCACAGACTCTGCACCCAGTAGGCAGTAGAAACGACTTCCTCTGAGGTTTGACCACAGAGCTACGTTCCCAGCTCAGCCCCCACCCATGGCCCCCACCCTGCATTCCGGTGGGAGTGGACAAAGCAAGCCAAGGGGAGGCAGCTGGGATGGTGGGATTTCAGGTGGGGGTGGATGGTGGGGGATGCAGAGGAGAGAGAAAGGACTTCCCAGCACCTCAGAGCCAGCTTCTCTAACGGTGTTAGGGGACGATCATGCGATCCTGGGGCTTGCCACTTGGAGAGGCATCATGCCCCCCCAGTGAGGCGACGGTAGTATTTCCAAGGCAGAGCAGCCAGGAGCAAGAGAGAAATCAAGACACTTCCCTCGCCTGCCCCGTCACTCTGCACACTAGGTACATCAGATAAGCTTCTTGTCTTGCATGTGGTGGAGGTGTCAGACGGGCTGCTGTCTGCTTCGCTCCGCAGTCCTCACGGCTCAGCTGGGCCTCTGGGGACCGGGGGGGGGGGGGGGGGGGGGGGGGGGGGGGGGGGGGGGCAGGCGTGGGCAGAGGCCACTCACTCGTGGAGCCAGAGCCGAAGTGGAATCCTGGGCCCCACTGCGGGCCCAGAGGCTGCAAACTGCATGGTCCTCTCCTGCTCTACAATGTCCCTTGGCTCCCTAGGACCAGTAGCACCGCCTCCTGGCTCTTCGGCCTGGAAGCGGAGGTCTTCCTGGTGACCCGCCTGCTATTTCTCATCAGCCGTGTTGCACTGGGTGGACGGAATATGCTCCACGCTTTTCAGTCTGTAGGTCCCCGCTCGCAGGGATTTCATCGTCTGAATCCTGTTCGTCCTTTGTGGCTCCGCCTCAGCACCCCTCCTCTGGGAAGTCCGCAGCCACCAACCTCATTCTTCTATTCTTCTGTGCTTTTCGCAGCCGAGATGTCAGCTTCCACTTCTGTGTCTCCCCTTGGCGCCTGGCACCACATGGTACGTAGCGTGGAGTCAGTAAATGCGTTCAGTGGCTTTCCTGCCTTGTTCGGGTTTGGCTCACAAGTATTAAGCACCTATTACATACAGGCCTTAAATTTCACATCCTCAGTCTTTGTAAATATTGGCGTGATAAGGTGGTGATATTGGTATCACTGTGTCCATTTTCCATGTCAGGGAACGGAGGCTCAGAGAGGCCAAGGAATAATCCATAGTCACACAGCCAACACGTATCAGAGTTGGGATTACTCTGAGCCCTTCCTGAGTTCAGACTCCGGGTGTTTCTACTGCGTGCTTTGTTCTTCCAGTGGGAGCACTCCATGGCTTTTTTATCAAATGGGGTCTTAGAGGGAGCAGAGAGGAGCAGTTCACTTTGTTTCCCTGCTGACTTTGATCTCAACCTGCTCTTTCTTCATTATGTTTTATTTTCTTAGAACAAAATAAATTTACACAGGTCTGGATCTTTAATCCAGTGCTCTTTCCAAGGCCCTCCATTCACTGTCTCTCTTCCAGGTGGAATGCCTGAGCTACAGAGGAACAGAAAGTTTGCCTGGTCCATCCCCCTGCCTCTAGTCAGGACCCTTGGTCATTTCAAGTGAAAAAACCCCAACTGTGACGGCTAATACTATGCGTCAACTTGGCTAGGACGGAGGACCCAGATACTTGGTCCAACGCTGGTCTAGAGGTTGCTGGGGAGATGGTTTGTAGATGACACTAACATTTAAATCAGAAGCCTTCGAGTGAGGCAGATCGCCTTCCCTAATGTGGGTGGGCCTCATCCAATCAGTCGAAGGCCCAACAAGAGAAAAACTGACTTCCCCAAGGCAGGCAGAATTCTGCCAGCAGTCCGCCTTTGGCCTTGGAGCTACAACATCAACTCTTTGCTGGGTCTCCAGCCTGCTGGCCCACCCTGCAGATTTGGGACTTGCCAGCCTTCACAATAGAAAGAGCCAATTCCTTAAAATTTCTCTCACGTGACCTCTCTCTCTCTGTGTTCCGCTATCCTCTGTGTTGGCCACATTCATGAGCAAAGATGCCAGCAGATCTAACATTGTCTAAGCTTAGCAAACCACAGAAGGGAGGGCTGCTTTGTTAATAATTTCAGCGAAAGGTCTGGGGTTGAGCCTCACTGGCTCGGGTCCCTCCTTTCTGGGGCCTGACCACGGTTCCTGCAGATTTGTTTGCTCCTGGCCTTGAGGCAGATCCAGGGGCCTGAATCAGCCTGAAGCTGGACTTGCAGATCCAAAGAAAAAGCGCGCTAGCATGCTGGAGGCCAGTGATTCATTTGAAGGGGTTGGGGGGCAGCGCCAAACTTTAAATTCCCTTGGAAAGCAGTTTGCTAAAACTGAAGTCTGGCTCATGACTGCCTCATGACTCCTCATGGAGCTCAGATGTCCTCTTCCCGATGCTTGAATCCCCTCTATGGCATTATGAGTGGTTGTATACCTCTAGTGACAGGGAACTCACTACCTATTGGGGCAGTGCGTGCTATATTTGGCAAGCTCTAACTAGGAGAACGTCCTTCGTGATGCCGAGCTGAAGTCCTCCCTACTTCCACTCATCAGTTCCCATTCTGCCCTGTAGCCACCCCCCCCCCTCCCCGCTCCTGGCCAGCACTATGCTGATCCCCATCCAGGCCAAGGCCCTCCAGGCCTCTAAGTCAGCTCTCCGATCAGCTGTTCTCCGGATGCTGAGCCAAGCACATCATTCTTCTGTCTGCCTCTCCGAGGCGGATGCTGCTATGGTGCCTGTTTTATTGCGGAGGAAGCTGGGTCTCAGAGATGTGAAGGGGCTTGCTTAATGCTACCTGATGAATACAGACTGAGCAGGAGGCCTGCTCTGACTCCAAAGCCCATGTTCTTAGCCACCAGATCCCCCCATCTTCAACTGTACCTCAAACAACATGGTTTCAAGAAGAACCCCCTGACAGATACCCTTGTCTTTTTCTGGTCGTGATCCAGGAGATCAAAAGTTCTCCACGTGGGCTGTCTGGGACTGAATTGTACTGGTAAAGACAGTTGTAGTTCCCTATTATGGAACTCTCTCTCAAACTGGCTTCATTATTGGCTCATGTGACTGAAAAACTCCAGGGGGTTTATGGCTTCAGGCATGGTTGGATCCAGAAGCTCAAACACTATTTTCAGGACTCGGGCTCTCTTACTCTCCTTCTGCAGTTTCCCATAAGGCTGTTTTCTGTCTTAGCCTCAATTTCAGGCAGGACTTTCCCATGGTGGCCTTCGGCAACCAAAGTTTTCTATTTTATCAGTTTAGCAACCCCAGGGAAAAGAGCTTCCCAGGGAAAAGACTTGAGAGTTCTAGGCAAAGTCCCGGAACTGATTCTCGTTGGCTTGGCGTGGGTAACGTGCTCTCCCTGAAGCCAGTGGCTGGATGCAGGATCTGGTGCTCTGACTGGTCAGGCATGGGCCACATGTTCATCTCTGGAGCTGGGGAATGGTGTCACTTCCACCCAAATCATACGGACTGAAAGTATGTGTGTGTTTTGTTGGGGGAATGGGTGTTGGGAAGTTCCTCAAAAGAAAATAAAGGTGGTGTTTAAGAAGCAGCAAGAATGGGTGATAGCGGGCACAGACACAGAGGTCCACTCGTGAGCCAGACCTTGCCTGTTGCCAAGGACCGGGGATGGGGAGAAGATGATTCTCCTTTCTTCTGGGTGCCCTACCTTTCATGATGCAGATAAGAATCCCAGTGTCAGGGACGCCTGGGTTGTTCAGTTGGTTAAGCGTCTGACTTCGGCTCAGGTCATGATCTACAGTTCGTGGGTTCAAGCCCCATGTCGGGCTCTGTGCTGACAGCTCAGAGCCTGGAGCCTGCTTCAGATTCTGTGTCTCCCTTTCTCTTCCCTCCCCAGTGCTTGCTTTCTCTGTCTCTCTCTCAAAAATAAATAAACACTATAAAATAGAAAGAATCCCTGTGTCAGTTTCAGGAGCCATGTTATCCAGTCAGGCATCCCCAAGGGTTGGGTCGCTGCCCTGTGCATCGCGGGGCAGACCAGCCTCTTCCTGCTGTACTTTGGATCCGAGTCTGGTACTTTCATGAGTCTTGTAAGGTGCAAATGGAAGTTGTGCGGAGGCCAGGGTCTTGGCCTGTCTTGTTCTCTGTTGTGTCCCCTTGCCCAGAGCAGTGACCAGCCCGTGTGGAAACTCCGTGAACGTTTGTTGAATGAGTGCGGGAGGCCAGCCAGGGCTCCAGCCTGCCGAGATGCCACAGCCCGCCCCCAATCCAGCCACTCCGGGATTCTGGAAGCATGGATCCCCCCTGCTGGATCACATATCCAGGTGACGGGCAGCGCCTACCACGTGCTGAGCCTGAGCCATGTGCTTCATGCCCACCATCTCACTTAGCCTTCCATCCCGGCCAGAGCCCCTTCTTTGGCAGGTGAGGAGGGGGCTCAGAGCGGTCATGGGACTCACCCTAGGCCACATATCCGGGGTGTGCTGAGCTGAGATCCGAACCCACACCGGAGGACAAGGCTAGAGCCTCATCCCAAACAGCCACCAGGAACAATCATGGAGACGCACATCGAGCATTCCGGATGCATTGAGCATCCGACTACGGCTCTTCCATGTATCAAGTCCTTTCCTTTAGTCTTTACAGCAGCTCTGAGGATGGATGCCGTTAGAGCCCATTTAACTGCTGAGGAAACTGAGGCACAGAGAAGTGCAGTGACATGTCCAGGTCACACACTAGTAAGTGGCTGAGCTGGGATTTAACTCTGGGCTCTCCACAGCCACCCAGGGCTGCCCCCTACCCCCCAGCAGTGACCCTGCTCCCGGCTGACCCTCACCTGCTGGCCATGCAGGCACGGGGGCTACAGCCAAACAGAACAAACAGACTCCTGACCGCCCGACAGCACTTGAGTGGAGGCCTCAGAGAGAAATCATAAACCACAAAGCAAAAAGAAAAATGGGACATGGCAGACAGCAAAGAGCATAAGAAACGAAACAATACGTAGGGTGAGAGGACAGAATGGAGGTTCCTCAAAAAGATTAAAAGTAGAACTGCCCTACGACCCAGCAATTGCACCACTAGGTATTTATCCCAAAGGATACAAAAATGCTGATTCGAAGGGACACATGCACCCCAATGTCTAGAGCAGCGCTATCAACAATAGCCAAAGTATAGAGAGAGCACAAATGTCCGTCGACTGACGAATGGATAAAGAAGATGTGATATATATATAATATGGAATATTACCCAGTAATCAAAAAGAATGAAATCTTGGCGTGTGCAACAATGTGGATGGAACTGGACAGTATTAGGCTAAGCGAAGTCAGTCAGAGAAAGATAAATACATGATTTCACTCATATGTGGAAATAAAACATGAACATAAGGGTAAGAAACGAAAAACAAGATGAAAACAGAGAGGGAGACAAACCACAAGAGACTCTTAAATACAGAGACCAAACTGAGGGTTGCTGGAGGGGTGTTGGGTGGGGGATGGGCTAAATGGGTGATGGGCATTAAGGAGGGCACTTGTTGGGATGAGCACTGGGTGTTCTATGTAAGTGATGCATCTCTAAACTCTACACCTGAAATCACTATGACACTGTATGTTAAGTAACCTGGATTCAAATAAAATTTAAAAGTTAAAAAGAGAGAGAAAGAAACATGTAGGATAAGAGGACCGAGAGGTACGTGGAGGTCGGGCAGTCTCCCCTGACGAGGAAACATTTGAGCAGAGATCTGAATGAAATGAGTGAATGAGCCGTGCCCGCACTGCATTTCAGGCAGAAAAACAGCAAGTGCAAGGGCCCTGAGGTGGGAGTAGGCTGGCATGATCCAGGAACAGTGAAAAATGACTGGGGAGTGGGGCGGGGTGGGGGAGGGGCAGGTAGCAAGTAACACAGGCAAGACCTTGTAGGACCCGAAGCCCCTTGTGGGGATTTGGCCTTCTCTTGCCAGGCGCCTGGGAGCCACTGGAGGATTTTGAGCAGAGGAGTGCCCTGGTCTGACTCATGATGAGGTGATGCAGAACCATACACAGGGAGCATGGAGGAGGGGCAGTTCCTCAAGGGAAAACCGAGATACTGTTTTCAAAGGAAGGAAGCACAGATGCCAAGGGCACTCGAACCCCAGGTGCCCACTGCAGAGAGGTGATGGCCCCTAGCTCCGCAGAGGAAGGCCGGCATGTGGGACCAGGAGCCGCCCAGCCAGCAGTTGTGATATGAGGGGCCTGGCCTGCAGTGACCCTCCTGCCTCCGCTTTCTGTCTTTATCCTGTCAGGCTGTGGACTCTCCCTCTGGAAGATGTGCAAGTGTCCTGTCTCAGGCACTCAAGGGCCTGACCTCTCTTTCCAGCTTTCCCGTGCTCTCCATGCTCCCCAACTTCTTCATGCTCCCCGTGCTCCCTGTGCTCCCCGTGCTCCCCGTGCTCCCCTGCAGCCACTCGGGCTCCTCACTGCTCCTGAACGCGCTCTGTCTGGTCCGACTTCCCAGCCGCTGCCCACGCCGCCTCCTCTGCCCGGATGTCCTCCTCGCCGTCCCCACAGGTTGCAAGGCCCCCAGCCTATCAAGGGGACCACACTCCACTGCAGTTGGCTGCTTGAGGCTTTGTCTTCCCCACTTGCCTGTGAGCCCCTGGAGGGCCGGGGACATGTCATTTTCCTGTGTTCTCATCACCTTGCCTGGGCAGGTGGGCAGGAAACATTGGCTGAGTATGAAAGCTGGGGAGGGAAGGAAGGAAGAAGGGAAGGAAGGAGGGAGGGAGGGGAGGAAGGAAGGAAGAAGGAGAGAGAGGGAGGAAGGGAGGGGAGGAAGGAAGGACAACCCAGTTCAAATGTGACCTTTCTTGGGAGCCTCCCCTGATTTCCATGTTTCAAAATCACTAGTCATTTATTTCTTAGCACCAGTCATTTCTGGATGTGCCACCTCATCTCCCTTTCTTGTGACTCCAAGAAATATGTCTTAATCATCTCTATCTTTTCCTCTATCTTTTCCTCTTGCCCCCCCCTCTCCCATACCTTCACTGACACTTCCCATGCTGCACTTACAAAGAGTTTAATAACTACATACTGAATTAAAATGACTAAAGGCCTTGGAAACATACCAGGTTCCTCCCCCTCCAGGAAGACCGGTATTTTTCCGCTGAGTGAGGGCAAGGCTTAAATCCATCTTGTTCGGGCAGGGACAGCTCAGCCATGGAGGGGAGGTGAAGAGGGTAGAGGGCACCGGCTTCGGAGCTCTCTGAGGGGAGATGGGCATACGTGTTGGTGCCGACGTACAGATGTTTCCTGCGGATCCGGGTTTATCTTTCCAGCGGCCTACAGGGTGGGAACTCATTTTCTAACTGCTCAGCTGGGGAAACTGAGGACCAGGGTGCTACATGACCCAGGTCACTCCGCTATTAGGAGATCTGGCTGGAATTAACCCCAGGGGTGGGTTGATGGTAACCTATTAAGAAAAAAAGGAAATGGAAAAAATGGAGTCCTGATTCTTAGCGTTGGCCACATCCTGTGGTGTAAATCCTCCCGCCAAGGCCAATTCCTAGCTACCAACAACGGGCCTCCTGAATCCCCAAATATGTCCCTTGCGAGGGAGCCGCAGCTCAGGGTGGCCCCTGCCACCGCCCCGGAAGGTCTGTCCCAGCGCCCAGCCAGGCCTCCTCCCACTGCTCAGACGGGGCCGAGGTGGGGGACAGGCCGGTGGGGGGGGGCGGAGGGCAGGGCGACCCCCCAGCCTCGGGTCCCCCCATGCCCCGCTTCTCCTCCGTCTGGCCATCCCCCTTGGCCCACTCTGCAGGTGCCTCCGGACGCTTCCCACTCCGTCTCCCTCGCGGAACCCCTCTGCCCGACTTTCGGTCTCATTCTCGGTCCTTCTGACGCAGTCTCCCTCCCACTTTTCTCTGCGGGGCTCTCTCTCTCCTTTTCTCGAGCTCTCCCTCCCTCTCAGGAAACATTTCAAAGTGTGTTTAAAAAACAACACCGCGACTGACTTTACAGGTTTTTTTCCCCTCTTCTTGAGAACAGGACGTGAGAAGGCCAGGTTGAATTTCCTGTGTGAAATGATGTGTGGGGTTTCTGAGCAAAACAAGGGTCAGGCTGTGGACCCGGAGGGGCCGATGCCAAGATCAGCTGGAGTCAAGCCTCAGACGGGGCAGCCCGCACGGTGCCCAGGCCACTGCCGCCCTCCGCGGGGACAGGTTTTCTGGGCGTGTGCTGGAGCGAGCTGGGACGGCCACAGAACATTCCACCGTGCACCACAGTTGTGCCCCCTTCATCCAGGCCCTGGCCGCAGGACAGGAGGGGCCCCCGCCCGTCCACTTCTTTCCGCTCTGGGTGTGACCCAGTGCTAGCCACTCTGCCTGGCCGAGTCTCCGTGTCTTCATCTGTAAAATGGGGTGATGAGGCCGACGTCGGGCTCAGGCCAGCGAGACTCAGGGTACGTAACACACCCGGCAGGATGCCTGGCAGGCAGGGGGTGCTGAGGCGAAGGTAGTTATCTGTCCAGCGGGGAGGAAGCGGAAGGCAGGAGTTCTGTATAAACACCAACGGTCGTCTACCCCGTTATATGGCAAAACCGTGATTCGTTGAATTCTGTTGAAACTTCCAATAACTGGCTGTGGGGCCTGAAATACATTACTTAACCCATTTGTGCCTCAGTGTCCTAAATTGTAAAGTGGAGCTTATGATAGGACCTTCCATGTAGGAGTACTGCATGGATTAAATGAGCTAATACGTGAAAAGTGCTTAAAACAATGCCTGGTATGTAGTAAGCGCTTAATCAGGGTCTGCGGTTAGTATCCGTTGACGCATCTCTAATACCCACTGGACACAAGAACGCTGAGACATTTCTCGGTTAAATTCCAGGAGCCTCCTGGTCAGGACAATCTGCATACCTCTTCCTCCCACACATCATCAGTAAGGGGAGTAACGTCTCCGTGCTGCCCCGGCACCCTCGGCTGTGACTTGGGGCGGTGACAGTCCCCACCGGACAGGAGGGGCATGGGCACCCCTGAAGGATTGTTATTCTTCGTCTTCCTGGAGGCTTGGATTCCACCAACTGCCGGCAGGAGGCTATTGGCTCTTTGGCGCCACATCACACGACCTGGGTGGGCCAGTCCCTGGGGCTCAGTTGGACCTGCCACGCCCTCTGGCTCCCCGGGGCCTAGACCAGGTCCCACCCAGACCTCACCACCCAGGGCCTCCCGGATGGGTTTGCGTTTGGGCACGTGACCCAAGCTGGGCCAAGGAGAACCCCGTCCGGGCAGAGGGGTCCCAGCACGTGTGATGTCTGCTATCTGTCACTGACCTATGCCAGCTTGTGTGTGAATTCGTGGACCCTTCTTGGCATCTTTCTGCTCCTTTAATAGATCTAAACGGGAGACAAGAGGCCTGATTCTGGTCCTGGTCCCCCACTGACTCCCTTGGGAGGGAGGTCCCCTCATTTATTGACTCAGTTACCTACGTGTCAGATGCTGAAGCGCAGTAATAGCCTCTAATGTTCACTGAGGTCTCGTTCTGTGCCCAGCGCCACTCTGAACACTTTGCCTCTGGGAGAAATGCTAATATTCCCATCTTACAGGTGCTGTAAATGGAGGCACCAAAAGTTCAGAGTAAGTGGTAGAGCTGCGATCTGAACCCGAGTGTCCGGTTCACTGTTCATTCCCTTAAACCGCTGGCCGTCCCGTCTCTACTGAGCCGGATGCCGAGCGTCTCTGTCCTCATGGTGAGAGGATGGTAGCCCCCGCCCCCTCCCTATGGTTTCCTGGTGGGCTCTGGTTTCAAGGACGAAGGATATGGGGCACCGGGGTGGCCCAGTCAGCTAACCGTCCGACTCCTGATACCAGCTCAGGTCATGAGCCCACGGTTTGTGAGTTCAAGTCTCACACCAGGCTCTGTGCTGACAGCATGGAGCCTGCTTGGGGTTCTCTCTCTCCTTGCCTTTTTGCCCTTCCCCCACATGCTGTCTCTATCTCTCAGTCTTTCTCAAAATAAATAAGCAAATAAACATTCAAGGCAGAAGGATGAGCTGTGTCCCAGATCTGGGTGTCCTCGCTCTAACCTCACTGACACGTGACCCTGGGCAGGTCTTGGTTCTTCTCTGAGTCTCTTCGCCTTTATTAATGAGCTACGTTCTCAAAGATGCTTCACGTTCTTCCCGCCTTCTGGGGACCGCTCGGCTCTCGGCACCCCTCCACACTTTCCCCCGTCCCAGGTTGTCCATTCCTCTCTTCCCTAGAGTCTGGCTGCTCCTCTGGGGACTCGCTCTCAGAACCAGGAGGCTGTGTATCTCCTGGGTCTCCCTCCCTTAATGGGTGGGGGGAGGCAGGGAGGCAGACAGCTGGGGCAGGCAAGGTGCAAAGGTCCTGGGTTGGTATGGATCCACGGCCCCCAGCGGCGTGAGCCCTTCTGGCCTGGCGAGGGGCAGCGCTGTTTCTATTGATCGGTGCCGTCAGCGCGGGGAGAGCAGCTGGTTTCCTCCAAATCTGAAATCGATGGGGCTCAGCCTCGGAAATATGGCCGGAGGATTTGGAACCAGGAATAGTTCCCCTTGAGTTTTAGAAACACTTTGCTTGGAGGGTCAAGACTGCAGAGCATGCTGGGAAGGCCGGTGGAGAAGAAGAGGCTGGGGCCAAGGCCACCTCTGGGCTTAGGCCCGACCCCCACGTTTTGGCAACTTTGTGCTTCAACTCATTGCTGTCTCCCTCTGATGAGCTGCCCGGTGGTGCAGGTGTGACAGTTCTGGGCTGAGGTCATCCATCCGGTTCTAGCCTTCCTCTGACATTGACCTGCTGTGTGGCCTTGGGCAAGTCTCTGTCCCTCTCTGGGCCTCAGTTTCCCTAGGGGTCAAAGAGGAGGTCAGAACAGTGATCAGTCACAATAGTCCCGCTCTGTCCTCAGGGATGGTGATGGCTCCTGTCTGGCATGCTGCGCTCCCCAGGGAGAGCTCAGGGAATGGACATGGCCCTGTGGGGGCATAATCGGTCTGGTTTCATACCCTGGAGGCTACCATCCCAGAGTGTCAATTCCTGTCCCTTAGCCACGTGTTCCTACCCCCTCCTGGCAACTTCCTTTCAAAAGGCCTCCTGATAGCCAACCCCCATCCCCGGCCCTTGCCCCTCTCTCCCAAAAAGCTCCCCATGGGGGCGGGGACTGGGCCCTGGGTCATTGGCTATTTCTATGGTGGTCTGGCCCCCAGAAAAGGGATCTCAGGAGCTGGGTCTTCAAATAGGGTCCTTATGATGGTCTCTGCAGCTGGGCTCTGATATATGCTGGGCAGGGAATACTGGGATGATGGTCTGGACTGGGTCCCAAGCCCTGAACACACCCCAGTCTCTGGCCCTCAGTGTCCCCATCTGCAAAAGGGGTGTGCTGAGCTAGGACAGCTTTACGGGCTCTTCTAGGCTGATGTCCTCACATCCATTCTCTCTGTCTTCTCCACATTTCTCACCTCCTGACCCAGACTAGCCCTCCTGTCACCGTCTTCCCCTCTACCCTTTAAGAAGAACTTTCAAAAGCACCTGTCTGATCAGACCCTGCTCTGCTCAGCAACCTCCCAGGCTCCATGTCGCCCAAGACCTAGAGATCCAATCCTCGGGGCGATACTCACGACCTGCTGTGCTCGGCTCCCACCACACTTTCATTTCTGTTTCCACCCTCCCCCATGCCTCCAGCTCTCCGGCCACGGCAGGCTGCTCCCACGCATCAAGCAGGGTCCACAGCCTCCTCACCTCTTGGTCATTGCTCTGGCCTTTCCATCTGCCCCAATACCTTCTCTCCTCTTCCCTTCTGTCAAACCCTGTTCCTTCTTCAGGACACATACATAGGGCATGTCAGCCATAGATCTCGGTGTTCACAGCCTGCCCCCCCAGCCTTGGCTGAAGCCTCCCCCACGCTACAGGCTGGGGTCAGATTCCAGGGGAGCCCCACAGCAGGAGGGTCACTGCACAGCCTGACCACGGCCACTGACTCCTCCCAAATTCCAGGACACCGTGAGGTCCCTGAGAACAGGGCCTACGTCTTCTTCATGATGTGCCTCAGGGCCTTGTTTATATATGGAAGGGAGGCCCCTGCTTCACTGAGCTGGGCTGCCCTTCGATTGAGAGCATGGGTAGTCTGTTTAGAATGGGGTGAGAATATACCAGGTCAAGCTGGCTTGGAAGGATTTATCCTAAACCATGTGGATTTGAGTTAGATGGGCCCGGGCACCCAGGTTGGGTGAAGCTGGGTTATCTGGGCTCAGTTGGGTTAGTTAAACTGAATGTATTGGATTGGGCTAGTTTGTAGTGTTGGGTGAGTTAGATTGGACTGGTTAGGGGAAAGAGCTTGTTGAGCTGAATCGAGTTGGATTACTTGGATTGGGAGAGCTGGGTTGGCTCGAGCTGGGAAAACAGAGTTGGATTGTGCTAGCTGAACTAGGACACGGGCTGGCTTTGTTCAGTTTCGTTCAGCTGGGTTGGGTGAATGGGATTGGTCTGGGCTGGTTGAGACAGATTTGGCTGGTTATTTGAATTCAACTATATTAGCTGTGTTAGACCGTTGAGTTGGGTCTTAGTCAGGCTGCCATAACAGAACACCCTAGACCAAGGGGCTTAAACAACAAAGACTTAATTCTTACAGTCCTGGATGCTGGAAGTCCAAGATCAGGGTGTCGGCACAGTGAGGGGCTTGGCGAAGACCCTCTTCCTGGTTTACAGACGGCCATCTTCCTGTTGGCTCCTCATAAGGTGGGGAGAGAGAGCTCTGTTCTCTTCATCCTTTTATAAGGCACTAATGCCATGCTCAGGGCCCCACCCTCATGGCCTGATTATGTCCCAAAGGCCCCACCTCTAAATACCACCACAGAGATGGTTTAGGCTTCAACAAGTGGATTAGAGGGGACACAAAGCTTCTGTCCGTAGCAAGGTGGGTTGGCTGACTTGAAAGGGGTCAGCCCAGTTTGGCTAACTAGTCAAGAGAGCTGAATTTGGGCCGTGAGGCAGGGTTTCTAGAGATGGTCTGGTTGGTTGAGTTAGGCTTGGTTAGATGGGTTGAGCTCATTACTTGGATTGGGTGAGTTGGTTGGGCGATGGGTTTGGGTTGGTGTGGGCAGGGTTAGCTGGGTACAGCTAGTGGGATGGGCTCGGTCACTTGGGTTTCTAGAACTGGGCTAGCTTAAATAGGTTGGGTTGGTTGGCTTGTCTGGCTTGGGATAAGCTGGCTCGGTGGGCTGCGTTCTGGGCTGGCTTGGTCTGGTCCGGGTTCCGGGCTGGCTGGGGGTAGCCACAGTGCTCTGAGCTCTGCTCAGCCTCCGGCTCTGAGCCAGGGCGGGTGGAGGGTGGGGGGCACCTTGGCCACAAATAGCTGTGGGGAACACAGACAGTTTGGTCTTCAAAGACCTCAGTGGTGGTGGCTGTAACTTTCCACACGGCCCCTGTAAGCACATCTCTGAGCCTCGTGTTAGGGCCCAGCTGCTGCTTCCTCTGTGAGCAAACCACAATGTGGGGGGCGGGAGAGGTGGGGAACGTGGGGGCTCTGAGCCCCTCCTTGTTGGCATCCCCCAGCTTCAACGCCAGGTGTTCTCTGCCAGAGTAAGAGAGAATGACCCCATGGTGGGGAGCAAACCCCGCAGGGGCCCCCATGCACCAGGCCTGACTGGAGGCGGGGTGGTGAGACCAAGAAGGACCGTGGGAGGCAGGAGCAGAGAGGGGGTGATGGTTAGACAACAGAGAGCTCAGGGGTCCTGGGGCCTTTGGTTTCTGCATAGCTGTGCTGGGAGCTGGGCTGGACGTTCATCCATCCATCCCTCCATCCATCCATCCATTCATAACACCATTTCCTGAACACTCACCGAGTGCAAAGAGCTGGCAAGCAGGAGTTCCAGGAGTGGTGACCCTGACCGCTACAGAGGCCGCCTGAGGCTTCCCGAGGAGCTGTGTGGCCCTGCCAGGCCCCTGTTTTCTCGCTCCTACCGCTCAGACCCCTCTGCTCTCCTCTGGAGCTACCCGCTCTGAACGGCTCAGAGCCCTCCCGTGCCCAGACCAGATACGCCCTGTGTGCAGAGGCTCCCGGTGGCCAAGCCTAGACTGCAGGGCCTGGCACTCGCCACCACCTGGTCCCACCTGCAGCTTCCAAGCCTCTGACCTTACTCCACAGCCTACCTTCCCAACCACGCCAGCTGAGCTGCCCCCGGCCTGGTCATCTAAACCCAAAGGTCCTCATGGACAGTAAGACCAATGCCTGCACTTTAGAGATGAGGAAATGGGGCCCAGAGTTGAAGGTGCCTTGCCGGGGACACACGGCACATCGGAGGCAGGACATGGGCTGCCTGTAGAGGTTCTGATCCCCATGCCCTCCAGGAAGCAGCCACACGGTTCAGGGGAAAGTCCATGTCTTTGTGATTCGAATAGCCCTAGGCTTGCTGTTTACACCTATGTGGGCTTGGAGAAGTGCCACACAGCCTTAGTTTCCTCTAGGGTGACGGCTCTAACACTGGACAATTTTGTCCCTCAGGGGACGTTTGGAAATATCTAAGGACACTTCAGGTGGTCACAAGTCACGCGTGAGGGGGTAGAGGTCAGAGATGCTTATAAACACGCCACCAAAGCACAGGACAGCCCCTTACAACCAAGAAGAGCTGGTCCCAAATGTCAGTAGCGCTGAGGTTGAGTGCTCTGGTCTGTGGTGACCAAGTGTCCCAGTGCTCCCAGAGCCGAGGGGGCTCCTGGGACACAGGACTTCCTGTGTTAAAACTGAGACGGTCCTGGATAACCAGGGTCGTCGGGCTCTCTAGCCTCCTCGTCTGGAAAATGGGCCCCTCATCAGCTTCCCCGACCACGTTCCCAGGACGCCCCCGTGCAATTCTGCTTGTGGTGGGCTCAGCACTCCAGAGACCAAGTGGGCGTCTGGCTCATCTACAGAGACGTCTCCCTCCTGGGGCTTCCTGCCACCCCCTTGTCTGTCGCACCTGGGGTCCCTGGTAGCTGTTGGGTATTCTGGGGGTTAAGTGTCTTTCTTCCTTCCAGGTAGTTCAACTCATTGTCCTCGAGTTGTGACCCTCTGCCCACTCCCCAGCCTGACTGGGGGAGCGCCCCAAGTGCAGGAGCCCTGTCAGGTGTATGTGCTGCGATGCCCAGCCCAGGGCCTGGCAGAGACAAGAGCCGGCACCCACGGGACACATGCCCTGAGCCCTCGCCAGGCGCCCTATGCTGTGCCATGCAGGTGCCGGGGACGCTGACTTCTCAGCCGGCCCTTCCCCTCCCCCACCATGCTTGTCACGGGACAGGGCAGGCAGCGGGGGCTCAACCCAGACCTGGGCTTTTGTAGCCTTGGTAAATGTCAGGATGGGAGTCAATGCGGTGGCAAGAAGTTCGCAGGACACAGAGCAGAAGGCTGAGTGCAAATAGGTACGCAGGTGTGAGGGCACCTTGGTAAATTCCATTCACATGAAGGATGCGTTTTCTCGGTGTAAAAATGCACTTTGACTCTTACGGGCAGAGGTGACAGCTTTGGCCTGGCGCTTCCCTACTGTGTGGCCTTGGGCAAGTTTTTTAACCTCTCTGGGCCTCAGTTTCCCTATCTGTAAACAGAGGAGCTGGGAGAGTCGGATGAAGTAACGCTGCAAAGGGCCTTCCGCACAGTCAGGGCTCAGGGGAGTTTAGATTCTGCTCCGATTATGACAACCCTGAGGAGAGGCTCAGAGGTCCTGGACTCTGCTCTCCTGCAGAGAGCCAGCTCTGAGCACCCGTGTCCCCTGGGGCCGGACAGGTGGCCGTGATCCTGTCCTCCGGCACCTGGAAGAGGCCACACCAGGAGGCCCACAGCATCTGCTCTGGGTCCCCCATGCGGCGCCTCCCGCGTACCCCACTCCGGCCACCGCCCGCCTGCCCGCCAGGAACAAGGCAAGCTTCTCTGCACAGGCGCAGGCTGGGAAGGGCGGATTTATTTACTCTTTGCCGAGGCTGGTTTTTCTGTCCTTGAGGTGGAGGCTCTCTGGTCGCCCATGTTTCCTGCCTGGGTGTTCCCTGCGTGGTGCTGGACTGACCTGTCGCCCAGCCGCCCCGCCTGGGCCCCTCTACCTTTGCCACAAGCTCTCCCTCCGCGTCCCCTCCCTGGCCACCGGAAGTCAGGCCCAGGAGCCTCTGGGGCCCCTCGGGTCTTTCTAAGCAGGAAGTTGGTCCCCGCGGGCAGCAGGCTCCGGCCAGCTCGCCCTTTGGCCCCGGTTGGGATGGCCGCAGACGACACACTGGTCAGCCCCACACAGCGTAGAGGGGCCACTGTCCTGCCAGGGCCAGCCAGCCAACTGGACCTCCAGAGAGACGCTTTCTGCTTCTCTACCTCAGCCCATTGTTAGAGCCGAGCATTCTGAACCTGGCGGGGTCGGGGTAGGTGGGGCGGGGCAGAGACCCGGCTTCAACGGCTTGACTTTGGGCTTGATGACTCAGGAAGAAACAGAGCCGCACCCCACAGTCCTGGGCAGGAAGGCCACTCTGTGGTGAACCGTCCTCCCAAAGATGCCTTTTTTTTTTTCCAAATTTCAGTCATTCCGGTAACAACCTCATGACTTTTCTTACGCTAAATTCATATGACACATAATATTCCTTATTTCACATATGTTTTTATACCTATGAATTCTTTTTACTTAAATAAACTAAGCCGCATCCTTAGAAATCTTATCTGTGGAATCATAGATTTGACTCACTACAGATTCTCCCCCCAAAACCTAGTGAATAACCATGACGCAGGCCCATGAAGGCAGTCTCTGGGGAGTAGCAGAGGAGCCCCGAACGCATTTCTGCTCCGACCCCTGAGATGACACGGCCTGGTGCTGTCCGGGCCACCCCCAGCTCCAGGAGCCCTGAAGGCTACTTAATGTCCCAAGAGCTGGTGTGGCCAGAGGAGTTATGAGTTTTGCGTGGCCTCAGCTCAATGGCCTAACAATGCTAACCCCATACATTAGCACGGCACTTTACAGTTTGCAGAGCCCACCTCGACCAGCCTAAGGTCATATGATCAAAGAGGATGGAGCGGAGACTCATGGTCAGGGTCACAGCACGGAGCTGCTGCAAAGCACAGGCACTGTCTCGTGCTTCCCAGAGGCTGCTCTACAAAGTGGTCTGAGGGGCTGTCCAAGGGACGTTGACTCACTCACAAAGGAGTACGCTTCCGGTTCTTGCTCATGTTTTGGTTACCATCGGAGCAGAAGCCTCAGTTGGGTGCTGGCTTCTCCTTGCTGGCTTCCCATCCAGTCCCACCAGACCTAGGGGCTCTGGCACGAGTCTCCAGCTGGTGCTTTATAACGTTTCGGGTGGGAAGCATTTTAAAAGGGCCCCAGGATTCCCACCATGAATCATTCCTCTTGAGCGTGAACAGGACCTGGAGAATGTGACTTAGTTGATCAAAGGGAGTGTGTCCCAGGTGGGCCGTGACTAATCAGAATGTGGTGTGTCAAGCATCCCGAGTGGGCAATGACTAATCAGAAGGTGGCATGTCCAGAGGTGTGCTCCTGCTGGCCTGGAGGACACCGGACAGCCGCCTTGGGAACTGCCTGTGGGCAGCCACATAGGAAGGAACTGTGGTCAGTTCGGAACACTGGGAGGCTGAGAGTTAGCAATAGACAGATGCAGGCACACAGCCACCACGGCCTGAATTCTGCCACCGCCAGGAGGTTTGGAAGAGGAGCCTCTGTCCCAACCAGGTTTCAGCTCAGCCAGCACCTTAATTTCAGCCCGGTAAGACCCTGAGCAGAGCTTCTCCCTCACCCCTGCCTCCGCTCCTGACCTATGAGAGCTGAGAGATAGCACATGTGTGTTAATTTAAGCTGATAAACTTGGTATATAGTGATAGGAAAGTAATACCACGATTTTGCTTGCTTACATGTATTTTTGCAGTTACTTGATATTATTGGGTTTCTTCTCTAAAAAAATTTTTTAATGTTTATTTATTTTTGAGAGAGAGAGAGAGAGAGACAGAGTGTGAGTCAGGGAGGGACAGAAGAGAGGGAGACACAGAATCTGAAGCAGGCTCCAGGTTCTGAGCTGTCAGCACAGAGCCCGATGCAGGGCTCGAACCCACGAACCGCGAGATCATGACCTGAGCTGAAGTCGGACGCTTAACCGACTGAGCCACCCCGGGCACCCCATATATTATTGGGTTTCCAATTAGTGTGGAGATATAACATTCCCCCCCCCCAAAAAAAGAAATTCATTCAGTTTTAAAAATCAATGCGGCAAAGTAAAATCCTTTACCATTCATACCACGAAGAGAGATATTATGTCCCCTCTCCCTGAACCCAGGGGCTGGGTGGGGGGAGGCTGTGTCTGCTCCCACCAATAGAGTAAGACGCAAGTGACAGGATGTGGCTTTGTGTTCGATCATCAAAGGCCATGCAGTTTCTGCTTGGTTCTTTTGGGACATTCATGTTTGAGAAGCCAGCTTTTGTGAAAGAACTTGACCATCCCAGGGTCACCCTACCGGAGAGCCACGAGTCGGTGCTTCGGTCACCAGCCCAGCCGGGCTCCCGGCCACCCGCCGTCAGCCGCCAGCCGTGGGCGTGAGCCAGCTCGGAGGTCCAGCCCCGTCGAGCCTGCAGATGAACGCGGCCCTAGCCTTGGGTATAAGGCCCCGGACAAGAAGCACCTTGCCAGGCGCTTGTTGAATTCCTAACCACAACGTCATGAACAAAATCAAATGGCTGCTCTAAGCTCCTGCACTTTAGGGTAATTTGTTACGCAGCAGTAGCAACTGGAACGATGCGAGACACATTCTCGTGGTTTGAAAGTCAGGTGGTACGAGGGTCTGGGATCAGCTGTGAGTGGCCTGCGCAGAGGCTGGGCTTTGAGGGGTGCTGCAGCCTCTCTGCTCACAGCCGCACCAGGGACAGATGTTTGCTGAGCACCTACTGCATGCCATGCCTCATGGGCAATGTAAAAGGCAGAGACGTCATGGAGGTGGGGAGGGGGGCTTACGTTGAAGGAAGGGACATGGAGGAGGCTAACAAATCCCAGTGCAGGTGGACTGCAGGCGCTCAGGCACTGTTCTTGTGAGGAGCTGCCCTGCCCCCAGCGGAGCAGCCATGCTGCACATCCATTCATTCATTCACAGACACCGACTGAGCACTGTGTGTCCAGGGGATGGGAGACCTGTTCCTGCCCCCATGGGGCTCAAATCCCAGTGCCGTACGGAGGGTCAGTCTGGCCGGACGAGGAAGGAAGGAGGTGGGAGCCTCATGGGGCGTTTCTGGACTTTATCACTCTTTAGGCTTGTGCACTTACTAGATACAATTTTTTTTTTAGAAGTTTATTTATTCATTTTGAGAGAGAGACATGGGAGGGGGCAGAGAGAGCAGGAAGAGAAAATCCCAAGCAGGCTCTGCACCGTCAGCCCTGAGCCCGACACGAGGCTTGAACCCACAAACTGCGAAATCATGATCTGAGCTGAAACCAAGAGTTGGACGCTCAATGGACTGAGCCACACGGGCACTCCCACCCAACACCATTCTAAGCCTGTTAGAGCATTTAAATCTAGTTAAAGCCAATGGACAGTATTCCTACTACCCCTGTTTTCAGGTAGAACACGGAGGCTCAGAGAGGTGAAGTAACTTACAGGAAGGAGGCAGAGGAAAGGCTGGCCCGTGCCTTTCTGAGCCCGGAGCCCAAATCCATCTCCTGCCCTGCCTCCCTGGGGCACAGGAAGACGGAGCCAGCAGAAAGGACATCCAGGGGCAGTGTCCGCTCCAGGAGGACACTCTGCAGCAGCAAAGACTTGGAGGCCGGGATCTGCTTCCTGGAGCCCGGGGGAAGCGAACAGGAGTGGGAGACGGGGCCAGGTTCGAATGCCCCCTCGGGATGTCGACATGCACTTGTGGAGGGTCGTTCAACCAGCACCTCCCTTTCTTTGCAGGAATGTATTTTGTTTTACACTGTAAATGAATCTAAATACACACACGTGTGTGTGTGAGTTTTTTTTTTTTAACAAGGTAAATGTCTTTAATCAAAGCTGGCCTCCCTCAAAGGTTTGCCGAATGTGGACAGAAGCCGGAGCCATCTTCCGGTTTCCAGCTCACAGATCACTTTGGCCCGGGATGGGCTTCGTGACGGTTGGGTTTATGAGAAACAGTGTCCCTGGCGGCCGGAGACACGCGGCCCAGGAGGAGGGGCTCGAGCGCCGGCCGAGAGGCCTGCATAGTGGGGTCTCCTCTCCACCCCCCTTCCCGGAGACAACCCTAGGCCTCCGGCTCTCCTGGGAGGCACAGATGAGCACTGTCTGCTAGAGCCGGAGGAGGGAGGAGTCCTCTTTCCTGTGCCGGCACGCCCCAGGGAGGGTATCAGACTTGTCCAAGGTCATGCAGTCAGACCATGTGACTGACCTCAATGCAGGGGTCTGTCCTCCACACTGGGCTCATTCATGCTTAGGGATAAAGGATCATCAGAGCGTCAGACGGTCCTCCGGTCCTCCTTTCCACCCCACTGGAAGGAGAGAGAAATGTGTGGAGACATGAATGTCCCGAGCCAAAGGGTTTTAGACCCGGCTCTCTCCCTTCTTGGCTGCACCACCGAGCAGTGGTCCAGATCAGGCCAGGCTTAAGTGGGGTCCTCCTGATGCCTCTCGGGGGTGGGAGGAGGGAAGGAAGCTTGGCGGGCCGCGGGAAAGCCCGGAGAGAACCGAGGCGGGAAAGACAGCGTCTCTGGGGGACATCCGGGGCTCCGGGAGGAGCGTGCACGGGATCCGAGGCCCAGGGTCTAGGGTGGGGAGGCCGCTGCGACTCTGCGAACTTAGACATTCATTTAATTTACTCAGTGAATATTTACTAAGGGTCCACGTGCATGGCTCTGTGCTAGGAAAGGGGGGAGGGCGGAAGTATGGAGTCGACCTGGGTAGTTCTGGGAGCTCCCTGATCAGCGGGGGAGAGAACAGATGGGAATATTGTTACAGTATAGAGTTTGACCAGGACCAGGAGGGAAAATAGAGAGGGCAGGTCGGGGGCGTTGGGATGGAAGTGCTAGGAGAAAAGGGCGAGCAGGGGCAGTGTGGAAGGGCATCCTGGGCATCCCAGGCATGGGCACAGCACGATGAAGCCCGGAGGTGGAGAATGCGGACGTGTGCAGTCTTGCTCAGGTGGGACAGTCCTCGGGGGGAGATGACGTTGGGAAAGTGTGCTTGGAACCAGGCCGGAGTGGTTGTTGAATGACCCGGAAAAGATTTTGGCCTTTATTCTTTAGGCAGCACGAGCTCTTGAAGGTTCTGGAGGGAGGACATGTCACTAAGCATGTAAAGCAAGAAGAGTTGTCTTTTGAAAGTGTCATGTCCCTTTACTTCTCTAGGGCTTAGCTTCTTTTTTTTTTTTAATTTTTTAGATGTTTATTTATTTTGAGAGAGAGAGGAACACAGAGTGTGAGCAGGGGAGGAGCAGAGAGAGAGAGAGGGAGATACACAGAATCCAAAGCATACTCTAGGCTCTTGAGCTGTCAGCCCAGAGCCTGACATGAGGCTTGAACCCACAAACTGTGAGATCATGACCTGAGCTGAAGTCAGACGCTCAACCGACTGAGCCACCCAGACGCCCTCCAGGGCTTAGGTTCTTTATCAGTAGGTTGAGGGAACTGGACTAGATTAGAGACAGCCAATACCTGGCACACAGATCACTACTTCCTAAACCGCATCCGTAGCAGACATCACTAGTTGATCCCTGCACTTTCTCCCGCTGAGCTTGGTTTCGGCTCCACTGCACCCCAGCCAGTCTCTTCCATCACATGGATATTGGCCTGGAGGGTGGTGCTGATTGGTCGTTTCTCAAAAAGGTGATGCTGGAGATGCTGATTGCAATGAAGACAGCAGCGTCTTTCCCTTCACAGAAGAACTTTTTCCCGTCTTGTCTTCTGATCACCTCACCACTCAGGTCACTATTTCTGGCTGCAGAGAGATGGAGAGGCTCAACACGGCCTTTTTTGCAAAAGGCTTAGATCCCAGCACCAACGGCTTGGCCCCACTTCTCAGCTAAATCCCACTGATCCCCTCCAAGTCCCGGCAAAGGAGGCTGATTCAGGGGGGACACCTCCAGCCTTGCCGCTGTCCCCAGAGCCACGGGGGCTCCCTCCCAGCTTTGGTCGCAGCCCTGGTGGTCCTAGACGTGGAGTGCGAGGAGCTCCTGGGATTGTTGGCACAGGACAGATGCCCAGTTAGTTAGAAAAACATGTGGCTTCCCCTTCCCTCTCCGGGTCCTGCAGCCACCACCTTCTAATTCAATTTCCGTTGAAAAACAATGGTTTCAGTGGAGGGAGAAAGAATATTTTCCGAAATTTTGTAAAGTTTTGGAAAATAATTACCCCCAAAACTGGCGGACTCCCTCCCGGCCGGATTGGCCCCTCACTTCCCCCTGAAGTACCCCCTCGCAGATCAGATCCTGGACATCAGCTGTGGGTATGGAGTCCCTGCAGGTCATTGCCCTCCTTCCTGATTTCTCACCTCCTCTTTCAGTGAGGACTGGTCGAGGAGGTGAGGTGGGAGGGGACGGTCTGTCTGTCCCTCAAGCCCAGCCAAGGCAGGGACCAAATCCCTAGCAGGAGCTCTCTGAGCCGTCTCCACCTCCTTGGGGCCCTGCAGATGGGACTGAGCCCCAGGGAGGGTGCGTCAAAGACCATGAGCCACGCTCCCCAGTTCCTGGCCCCCAGAAATTGCAACATAATAAATGTTTGTTGCTTTAAGCCACTACGTTTTGGGGTAATCTTTTACAAAGCAAAAGATAATATATCAGTCAAGCCCTCTGCCTGCAGAACTTCCGGCCACTTCTCACTACAGCCATTGCTTAGCTTTGTTAAGAAAGTCATCCGACACTTGGAAATAGGCAAAGAGAAGGCGACGTGTTGTCAGTGTCACAGTGGGGCACCATTCACCAGACTCGCCACGGGGACTGCATCATCGAGAGGGGTGCACCTTTGACCTAGTGCATGCTATTAAGACCTGACTTCAGGGGCCGCCTGGGTGGCTCTGTCGGTTAAGCGTTTGACTGGCTCATGTCATGATCTCGTGGATCATGAGTTCGAGCCCTTCATCGGACTCTCTCCTGACAGCTCAGAGCCTGGAGCCTGCTTTGAACTCTGTGTCTCCCTCTCTGTCCCTCCCCTGCTCACACTGTCTCTCTCTCTCTTTCTCTCTCTCAAATAAATAAATAAATAAATAAAAATATTTTTTAAAAAAAGACCTGACTTTAGAAGTTCTATGTGAACTTGCAGATTACTATCTAATAGAAACCCCTACAAGGTTATGGATTGTTGGCCCCTTAGGACATTAACCATTTTATATGGCTCCCTGAGCCATTTTATTCTAACATACTTTCTGTCGTATCCTGTAATTGTTTCTCTGGTCCCCTGAAAGAGCATTGCCATCTTACGGCTGCTCTCGTACAAGAATTAAACACATTTTTAACACTAATTCAATCTATATTTGAATGAGAGCCATACTTTAAAAACCTATATACATTTATGTATACTTTGACAGCTTACATACCTCTGGGAATGGGGAGCTCACTACCTATCAAGGACCCCAGGAATCTTAGGGCAGCTCCGAGAACAGGCTTAGGAGCTCTCCCTTATCCTTCTACTACATCCTCAGCCTCTGGTTCCTTACTGGAGGAGAGCCTCAGGCAGTAAGCTGAATCCCTAATTCCCATGGCATCAACGTACCACTCAGAGCGCTATTGCTGGATGCAGAGAGATGAAGAGGCTTGTACAAGGCCAGTCAGCTTTCTGCAGAAGCGTTTCCCGGGCTTACGTTCCAGCACCAAGGGCTTTTCACTCTAGGGTACTATTTTGTAACCAGAAAAAGAAGATTTTAAATGCAGAGAGAACAAAAAGAATGCTATCTAAATTTTGCATCTGTGAGTTGATGGAGAATGGATATGGGGGGAGGAGCCATTTATCGGCTGTGGTCCACTCTGACCCTCTGCCCAATCTCTTCTCTCTAGGATTTGGAGGGATCTCACTAGGTAAGATCCCTCCGGTTCCCATCCTGGCCCTGTGGCTTTGGGGATGAGGGCCAAATCTCCACTATGACCCTCTCCATACGGCCTGTCCCTGCACCCCTCACCCCCTGGTCACGTGCCAAGCTCCTTGTTGCCCCTTTCATTCCAGGCACACTTTCACCCCCTTAGGCTCACCACGATCCCTTGCACCACCCGGCCTTTGCTCGTGCTGTCCTCTCCCTCTGTGATGCCCGCTTTGTCTCCTCCTTGCCTTGACCATCCCCTGCCTTTACGGAGGCTCTGGGAGCACCTGTACCCTGCCCTTCCCCCTGCACTGCCGCTCCCCCTACACTCGTCAGGCTGCAATTTAATATTTCCCTGTGGAATGATTTGACTCTGCTGGCCTTCCCCCCCGGACTGCGGGTCACAGGAGGATGGGAGCCGCCTCTGCCTTGTCCTGTATTTTGCCCCCCAGGGCTCACAGTGGGCCTGGAGAGTGGTGGACACTCAGAGCCCATGGGGCGCAGCGCCGGCAGTGAAGACGCATCTGGCAGAATTTGCTGAGCAAATAAGTAAAGGTTTCATGGCAGGTGGTGGCAGAACGGGAGGCTAACGCCCGAGCTGCCGGGCTCAAGGCCCAGTGCTCCCTCTGCGGCCTGGTGTGCAGTGGGGGCGAATTCGTTTCTTGTTGAACTAGATGGAAATGCCTTGGCCTTTCGCATACCCACAAGCCGTGACTCAGGTTATACGAAATATAATCAAATGCTCCCTCTTTCTTTTTTTCTCTAAAGACGGCTGCTTACTAGCCACAGAGACCTCTTGACGCCCACTCATGCCTCAGCTCAGCCAGAGGCTTCTCTTTATTTAAAAAAAAAAAAAAACATGTATATTGCAAGAGGTGAATGCTCATTGAAAAAAAATGTAAAATGCTACCGAAGTGGGGTGAAAACGGGGAAGGCCTCCTGCCGTCGCGCTCCTGGAAACAACGGCGGGAACAGCGTCTGCACGTGTAAAATAATCGTGCCAGTGACCGCAGCTAGCCCTGACACGGGGCTTCCTCTAGGCTACTTTTCATAGGAAGCCTCCCGAAAGCCCAGATGGCGGGTCCCTGTTTTCATCCCCATTTCATCGATGGAGAAACTGAAATGTGCAAAGAGCTTGAGTAAGTTGCCCAAAGTCGTGCGGCCGGAAGTGACAGAGCCGGGACTGGATCCAGGGCACAGGCTGGAGAGTCGAGGGGCTGTTCTAGACACCTCTTCCTTTTACGCAGGTGTCTACACTTCACCTCTTACAGTACAGCTGTTCAAGGATGGAGTCTGGCCTGAAGCCTTGACTGCCCCTTCCCAGCTCGTGGCCTTGGACAACTTACTAAATTCCTCTATTTCCCGGTTTCTTCAACTGTAAAATGGACAGCAGAGTGGTTCTGCTTTTGGATGGTTGTAAGTCAGGGGGAGGAAGGTGACCGGAGCATGGTTCAGCGTGCGGTGGTGGTGGGTTGCCGGGTCACTGTCACCTGGTCCGGGTGTGAGCTGTCCTCCGGGCACCAGGACACACACTTCTCATTCCCCCGCAGCCAACCGCCATCCAGAGCCGGCAGTGACGTTCACCTCCTCCTCTTTACCGGCAGCCCAGGGCCCGAGCCCAGGCTTTCGGAGTTCTAGCAGATGCCACACTGCAAGACTCCAATGGCTGTCACCCTTGTGGCGCCTGCTGCGAGTCGGAGCCTCCCGAGGGCCTTCTGCCCAGTCGACTAGGGCTGTCGTGATTAACAGCATAGGAGCCCAACAGTCCTGAGTTCAAATCTGTACTCCAACACTTCCTGCCTCTGCGCTGTGGACAAGGGCCTTTTCCATTCCACCTTGGGGCGAGCTCAGAGCAGGTGTGCCATGAGCGGAACAGGCCTCACCTTCTCATCTGTGCCCAGTGTGTGGTGAGCACCAGCCTGGAGGGACGGATGGACGGATCCGACGCACACCCGTGCTCGGCCCTGCACACGTTGTCATCTATGAGATGCCAGCCTGACCTCATTGTCTCTTTGCTGCAGCGGCTCAGAGGTAGGACTTACCAGTGAGGAAATGGAGGTCTACTGAGGGCAGTCACTTGTCCAAAGTCCTATCTCTGGCATGTACGGAGCTCCAATGGCTCTGGGGTGGCCACCCCTGGGCCCAGGATGGGTCCACAGTCCCTGCCTCCAGCCTCCCTCCTCCTCTCACACCAGGTAGCCCTTGCCATAGCTAGGACACCTCTGCCCCACAGGGCCACTGGGGACAGGAGACAACGGAGCCAGAGGCTGCCGCTGACAAGAGGGAGAGGCCAAGGACTGGGCGAAGGAGTTCTAGACTCCCCCGACCTTGGGATGAGAGCAGCAGACATTCTTGAGGTGGTTGGGTCCCTGTTTCTGCCTGCCCTTCTTCGATTATGCCCGAACCAGCTTGCCCCCTGCTCCATCTCCGCTCACGCCCCTGCCAGCACAGAGCCTGGATCTCCTGAGGCCCCCACTTCGCCCTGGCTGGCGTGAGCCCACGAACACAGCCTCAGGGGCTCAGGCAGGTTTCTGGAAAAACATCCCTTTGAAAGCTCTCTGCATCCTGCCCTCATGCCCAGGGGCATGTGACCAGCTGGAGGCCCCTTCCCGGGCCTATGAGCCCCACCATTTCCACACCAGCTTGTCCAGTCCTTTCTCCACATGTAGCGGAACTTCACACAGCTAGACTAGGTAATCCTCTCAACACCTCGTGCGGGGAAGGCTAGGACTATCCACTGGGGGGAAACTGAGGCACAGAGCAGTGAAATGGCATGCCCAAGCACGCGTGGCCCTAAGTGACAGAGCTGGACACTGACCCCAACACAGGACTTGTCCAGGGGCTTTCAACTGGCTGTTCAGCTGAATCACCTGGGGTGGGTTTAAGGGATGCCCACCCCAAACCTGAATTCAGTATATGTTTTAAAAGCTCCCCGCTGAAGCCAGGATCCAGAATCACTGATGGATCCAAGCGCCTGGTTTTTAGGTGAGGTGACAAAGGCCCAGAGAGGCCAAGTCACTCATCCAAAGTCACACAGCACATTCGTGGTGCTAGAACTGGGTCTTGGGGTCCCTCAACCCATCAGGACTCTGACGCTTTTCAAGGTTGATGCTAAATAAATGAATTGCATTTGGTTGGTCAGTGTGCCGCCCACAGCTGAGCCTGGCCGCTGCGGCCCAGCCGCCAGCCCGCTTTCTCCCCCAGAATGGCTGGCTCCTCTGCATTTAGAAGCAGAGAGAAAATCCACCAGGGGAACCGCAGGTATGGGGTCCTTTTGCCTGTATCTGTGGGGTTGTCTTCCCCTTACCTCTCGCGAGAGGGGCTGGAGGGTAAACAGAGCAGTGTCCCTTGTGGAATGGAGAGGGTCCACAGCTCTTCAGAGATGCTGGGGTAAGGCGCTGGGCGTGAAGGGGGCTGGGTGTGAGGGAGCCCCCCAGCCAGGGCTGCAGGAAGCGAGACACGTGGCTTAGTGTCCGGCAACCGGGGTCATCTAACTCCGTCCATTTGCTGGGTGAGTGAAGATAGCCTGAAGCTGCACCCGCACAGGCACCCCTCAACAAGGTGGGGCTGGTGTTCGTGTGGCCCCGGCAAGACCAGATGAGGTGACACACGCCGGGGACACATGCCGGGGACAGCACCTGCTGTCGTCACAAGGCGTCCCTCTCAGGCCGAGTGTGAGCTTGCACCTCACTGTATGGCCCTGGCTAAGGCCCTTCTGACCCTGAAGCCTCAATTGTCTCTTCTGTAAAATGAGAAGAGGGTGATTTCTGGGGTCCCTTCCTGCCCAGCTGTTCAGGGCTGTTTTGTTTTTTCACTGCTTTCAGAGTGTGCAGCGGTCACAAGTTTAGAGTAGACAAGGTCAAGAGCAACACCTGGAATCTGACCCTTCCGGTACAGTCAAGGCCGAAATGCGGACTCTCCTCCTGCAGGATGGGCTGGAGGGGACGCACCTTGGAGGCCTGGGCTCCCTTCTCCGGCCTCAGCTGTGCGGTATCTTCCCGATACGGAGATCTGAATAACGTATGGACCTTAGTTACCATCAGTTCATTAGTTGTAACAAATGCTCCACATTAATGTCAGGTATTAATGACGGGGGACTGGGTTTGTGTGGGGGGCCTACGGGAACTCTGTATTATCTTCTCAATTTTTTCTGTAAATCTGACACTTTTTTTATGTCTTTGTTTTATTTTAAGAGAGAGAGAGAGACAGAGCGTAAATGGGGGAGGAGCAGAGAGAGAGGGAAACACGGAATCTGAAGCAGGCTCCAGGCTCTGAGCTGTCAGCACAGAGCCTGACGTGGGGCTCATCCCACAGACCCGGAGATCATGACCTGAGCCAAAGTTGGATGTTTAACTGACTGAGCCACCCAGGAGCCCCCGTCTTAAACTCCTAAAAACTAAAGCTTGTCTTACTTTAAGGGGAATGATGACAGTTCCTACCCCTTAAGGTCGTTGGGCGGATAAAATGAGTGAATGCAGGGAAACTGCTCTGGACAGAACCTGGTGTGTACTAGGCATTCAGAGCCGCTCACAGTCATTGGGGGGGGACACCCCGGAGCACACCCAGGGGTTGGGGGGAGGTCAGCAGCTCACATGACGGCAGCGGAGGTTCCCCCCCCTACCGCCGGGGAAACCGTTCCTCCTGTGATTCTGAGAAGGCTGGCCTGGCGCCTCGGCGGCTGGGTGTGCTCACCCACCGTGTC
>PJEM01002438.1:198803-223515 GCA_004023845.1 Helogale parvula
AGGGGGGGTGGTGGGGGGGTGGGTGGGAAGTTCGCAACCTCATACAGCCTGGCGATGGGGTGAGTCCTCAGTCCTAGGAATAGTTCTGGGTGGGATGCGGTGGGCTTAGCGGTTGGAAGAGCTCCCTGGGTTGGAACGATGCCCAGGCCTGTGCAGCACCTCTACCCCCAACCCTGCTGAACGACCCTCCTCCTGATCTCCAGGTGGCTCCTCTGTTGCTTGTGTGAGGCGAGATCGGGCCCAGAGCACAGGTGACCCAAGTCAGGAGAGAGGAGGGACCTGACCGCCAGCTGCTTATCCACAGAGGCGGGGCTGCCCCGGGGGAGGGGCAGGGTCGCCAGATGTGGCCCCTGTCTGCGCCTGGAGCCAGGCAGTGGGGGCGTGAAGGGGGGCTGCACGGCCGGGAGCCCATGTCCTGCCTCGGGACACTCTCGGCGCCGTCTGTCCTAGCCTGTCCGGATCCTGCAGCCACACCGCTGCAGCCCTGGTCTCGGGGCTTGAGTTCATTGGGTCCTCTGGAGCTGGCTCATCACCTTGGAGGGCTTGGCCTTGACACTGGCCACAGAACAAGCCCTGCTTCATCCTGGCACCATCTGGGCCACACAGAGCCCTGACCCTGGTCTCACATGGACCCGCCACCACAACCACAGCATCCAGACCCAAGCAGCCACGTTGGAGATGTAGATGTGGGTCCTTCCAGCCCCTCACTCTCCAGGGTTGAACTGTCGGGCCAGCGGCGTCAGCTCTGGACGTGGAGGCCATGCACACGGCTCCAGGACCACCTGGACACACACTCTGTAAAGCCGTTGGCTGACCCTCGGGAGCCATGGGCCCTGCACCACCCCCTTATGACCCTGGACACGCCCCATGCTCCTTGGTCTCAGTTTCCCTTTTGCCCTCTGCGGGATGAATGAATGACCTTGAAGACCTTCCCACTTCTGACAGGTGGTGAGTCGGGAAGACATGAAACATGACATGCTCCTGTGGGCGTGTTTCCAGACTTTTCCTGACTCTTATTTTCCTAGTCTGAATCCCCTCCTCTCTGCTCCCCTGGCCTCAGGCTCACAGCACAGTGCTTGGAAACAGTTCTTGGGGGCCACACAGACCTGGCCTCAAGACCTAGGGGGACCTCAGCAACTTTCTTAGCCTCTCAGAGCCTCAGTCTGCTCACCTGTGAAATGGGGATTCTGAACGCTGAGAAATCTCATGCAGGTGATGGGCAGATTTTGGCACAGAGCCTAGCATGAGCACAGAGTCGGTAAGAGTCAGAGCCAAACATTTCACCCTTGCATGGGGTGCCCAGGCTTTCCTCAGCTCCAATGGCAATGTAAGATCCCATAACACCTTTTTCTTCCCTTTCCCAGTGGGGTAACTGAGGTCTAGAGAAGCCAAGCTCCTTGCTGACAGAGTGGGGTCAGTAAGATCCCATGGCCCACCCCCGAAGCCTGTTCTGCTGCACTCCATGGAAAAGCCACCACAATCCTGGTCAGGGCGGCCCCTCTCTCTGAGCCTCAGTTTCCTCCCCGGTGAGTGAAAGGCATGGGGCCACTGGGACTTCCTCTCCAGCTCCCAAGGCTTCCCCGGCTCAGCTACCGAAGAGGACAGGAGCGTGTTGGGGTGAGAGGTTACGGCTGGATGCAGGCCTCGAGAAACCTCTGGAATGCGGGTTTGAAAGTTTGGGGCCCGTTTTTGCTACAAGGGCCCCCCCTCCCCTCCTTTCTTTTCATGACTTTTCACCAACTGTTTCTTCCCTTAATCCAAACAATTGTTTTTCCAGGGTGAAATTTAAATCAAAACCACATGGTTTCCCCAACACACACACCCTTGCCAAATGGAAGCGGGTTCTGGGGAAACAATAGCGACCCTGTTGAAGGGGGACTCTGATCTCTCCGTGGGGATCACCCGGCAACGGGAAGACTTGGGGGGCTTTGCGTTGGCCTGACTGGAGTGGGCTTAGAGGTCTCCAGGCCCAAATGTGGCTCAGGCCAGGGACAGGGGATGGGCCACAGTTCCTGCATTGGGAGTGCAGGAGCCCCTTTCCTGAGCCTGGTGTCTCTGTCTCATAGGCCATGGGCGTCAGGGATGGTGCCCAGCCCTCTGGGAACCAGGGGTGGGTAGGTTCAGAAGGTCAGCCCAGCAGGACTTGGCCGTTCAGGGAACTTGGAGCAAGGCAGCAATGGGGTCTAGTGGGTAAGACGTCTGGATTGGGAGCCTGGTTTGTGTCTGACTCTCACTTGCTGTGTGACTCTGGACAAGCTCCTTAGCTTCTCTGAGCTTCAGTTTCCTCATCAGTAAGGCAGAGCTTTGGCCAGACCTCTCTCTTCGTGGCTGTGGGGAGAATGAGACAGGCAAACTGCGGCCGGCATGAAGCAGCTGGAGCACCAGGAGTCTGCTGCTGAGGGGCAGCTCACAGAAGCAGCTACGGACAGTGCAGGAGTGAGGGGGTCTCAGAGAGGAGGGAGGGAGGTGCTGGGCACAACACCAGGACGGAAGCCAGAGAGCAGGAGGCAGGAGGGGCATGGATGGCGAGGCAGGGAAATCTAGGCACAGGGTTGTGGAGGATCACAGTGCTCTGAAGGGGGCAGACTGCTTACTGCGGGGACCTGAGCCAGTGGGGGTGGGGAGGGACCCTGGGGAGGGGGGAGGGGTCCTGGCCAATCCCCAGGGACCCCCTCTCCAGGGGCTTCCCCAGGTCTGGCCTCTGCTTTGCATAGTCTAGCACCCCCCAGGTGCTAGCTTGGAGCCCCAGGGGAAGGGCGAGGTCAGGAGAGCAGGGGGCAACCTCCCGCCACCCCCCCTCCCCCGCCCTACAGCGTTAGCCACCTGCCCTGGGCCTATGTCTACAGAAGCCTGGGACACCTGTGGGGTGAGCACACTCTCACACATAGGTCCCTGCGCCAGGCACACAGACTGAGACAACCATGCAAATGTACGCGCACTAGACTCCTATGCAAAACACAGACCCAGACAGGCCGACCTGCGCCGGGTCCAAGCCGCCTCCAGGAGGACACGCATGGGAGTGCACACCCATGCACACGCGCACTCCTGTGTGCACACACACTCACGCAAACCGAGCGCCACGGAGGGCTTGCATGGCACAGAGAGAGCCCCTCTCCCCCGGACAGCACTCCCAAGAGCCAGGCATCGTGTCGGGCCCTGGATGCAAAACAGACACAGTCCCCATGCCTGGAACTTACATTCTAGTGAGAAAAAAGATCAATAATGCTTGTGGAAATTCTTCTTCTTCACACTGTCATGTGATTTTGTTCCTTTAATCCTCACAAGGACCTTCTGGAATGGGGGGGGTATCTGCCTGACAAATGGGGGCGCTGGGGGGTGTTCCCAGGGCTGACAAGCACCGGCCTCTCCCTTGCAGGGCTGGCTTGGGACAGGGCTCTTTGCTTCCCTGCAGCCACCTCCACACCGGCCACGGAGGGTCCAGAGACGTATGCCACCTGGGGTGGGACCTGGGCCTGCAGAAAGGCCAGGCCCACTGTCTTTCTGCTCCGTCTGCATCCACTGGGAGAAATTCTTCTGCCTGTCATGCAGAAGCGGACACAGAGTCTTAGGAGGGGGCAGAGCTGGGCACTGCGTCTGGGACCAAGGGCTCCCTCAGCCGGAGGGTCAGAGAGAGAGGGGAGCACTTCCGGCTCCCCCCCCTCTTCAGACCCCTCAATCCAGCAGGCAAGGAAACCTCCCTGATCCTGGTTCCCGCTGCACATGGTGCTGGGCACAGGGCTGGGTTGAGTGGCGGACCTCAGCCTACTTCCTGGGCCGGCCAGCCCCATGCGCTTCAGGCTCCGTCCCTGAAATCCAGCGGGCCCAGCCTGTGGGCTCCATATCGCTCCCTGTACGACCTACGAGTCACCACCAAGCACCACTGGGCTGAGAAGACCATGCTCCTTGAGGGCCAGGGCACGAGGGAACCCACATCTGGTCCAGCAAGCTCCGATCCCCCTTTCCCGGCAGCGGCAAGGTCCAGGGCCATCATTTGTCCAGCCCTCTTGTAAGTGATACGTCACTTCTGGGGACCTCTGGGCAATCACCCTCTTGTGGTGGCAGTACCTCCCCACTAGCCACTCACAGGCTGTTCCAGAGTTGCTTAGTCACCTGATCAACCTGAGGAACTTATAAAATGCACATTCCTGGGCCCATCCCAATCTACCAAATCCTAGTCTCAGGGCTGGAGTCTTACAATCTGTATTTTTCCCCCAAAGCCCAGAGATCTAGAGACCTAGAGAGGCCAGCACCAAGAACCGCTGGCCCAGGGCCCTGATGCCTGCTAGTCGTTATGTTTCTGATGTATGAATCAAAATTATTAGTCTTATTTAATCCTGGGTCAACCCCCAGAGGATCTAGCAGGTGCTCAAGAAATGCTTGATAGTGACACCATGGGCTGGCCAAGGTTGTGCAGCAGAGAGGCGCACCTGTTTTGTCCCTGGCCTGCCGTGTGACCTTGGGCTAGCCCTCTCTGGGCCTTGGCTTCGATAGTTTCTAAGGGCTGACAGTGAGCCACTGCCGGCCACTATGGGCTGCGTAACCACTGGGAAGTGATCTTAGTCCCAGCCTGGGAAAGAGCTAGACCGATTTTCCAGGCATCTCTGGGGTTACCCCAGGTTACCCTCTGAAAAATGGGCCTAGGCCATTGACTCACCGTGAACTAAACCGGGCACAGTCTGGACAGAGGGTGTATTTCCACACCTAAGGGGAGTAACCTTGACCAGTCCCTGAACACCAGCCTGGGCCCGAGGGCTGAGCTTAAGAGAAGCGAGGACCACCCCCCACCCCCTTCCCTGCCCCTCCCCCCCCCCCCCGGGGAGGCCGAGATGGTGGGCGAGGAGCAGGTGCTCAGTCCTCCACTTCTTAGAATCCCTGAGAGGACCCGGTGGGGTGGGTGAGCTCATTTACGGGAAAGGGCGATGGGGGCTTGCTCTTCTCACCTGGCCCTCCTGGGGGGGCAGCAAGTGCGTCAGCAGCCCGGGGTGCTGGCCTGCCTCCGGAAATGCCGCCCAGGGCTCAGTCACGAACCCAGGCAGGCAGGAGCGGGGGCAGCCAGAGCACTGAGGGGAGTCAGGTGACCTGCGAGGAAGCTTGGCTGGGGGCCTGGAGGCTGCACCAGGGTATAGAGTGAGGTCAACTTCCCCCTTCCTTGGCTTGTACCCCTACACCCGGCTGGATGTCTCTTCAGCTATCTGTCTGTCTGTCCTCTGTCCTCTGGCCCACAGTAGGCTCAGGACCCCTGCTGGGCCCCCCTGGTGCCTGTGACACCTGAGTTCCCTTCAACAGGCAGTCTCAGGTCAGAGTTCTGCGCTGGGTGGGGTGCAGACCCCAGCCAGGGCCCGGTGGGGAGAGCCCTGTCTGCCCCAGCCCCCCCCCCTCCCCCACTTCTCTGCAGCTATTTAAAGCAAGTGGTGGCCGTGGGAAACTTCTTCAGATGTGTGGTTTCGTCTTCTTCGGCGCGGGGACAGGGCGTCTTCTCTCTCTCTCGGTCTGGTGACTCATCCCGAGTGAGAAAAGCCTTTTTGTTGCTTGTCGCTCGCTCGAGGCTCTGTGGTCTGAGAACCTGGCCTGATGGGGCCTTCCCTCACCGGGACTCCTGGAAGGTCTTGGAAGTGCTCAGAGCGGCCCTTTGGTCCCATCAGCAGACCCAGGGAGGCCGGGGGCTGAAGCATTGTGCCAGGATCAGGGCCTGCCTGGCGGGGAGGGTGTCTATCTTCAAAACGCGTCATAACCACTGCTTCCTCCAAGAAGGGGCCCCCGACTGCTCCAGAACCTCAGCCAATCTCCAACTGAACGACTCAGTCCTCTGCCCTCAGTCTTCTCATCTGTGAAGTGGGGCAGTGAGTCCCATTTTACAGATGAGGAGACTGAGGCACAGGGAGTCAAGTAACTCACACGTTATCTCAGAGCTGGTGAGTGCAAAGTGAGATTCAAACCCACATGATGAGACCTCAGAGCCCGAGCCATTGAGCACTGTGCCAGCCTGTCCCGGGAGCGTGGCAAACAGTCGCTGCGAAAGGTTTAGGTTCTAAGAACCATGAAGAGCGTGCTCTTCTGGCCAGAGCCTTCACATGCTGTCCCCTCTGCTTGGAGACTGACTCCATTCCACTTGCCTGACCATTTTCTCCTCCAGCTTGAGACTTCAGCTGGAAGGTCACTTCCTCCTGGAATCCTCCAGGATTGCCTGTTAGGTGCCCTCACGGCACACCTCCGCTTGCTCATCATGACTGTCATTGGATCATGATCAGTGCAATTGTCCGCCCAGGTCCCTACCCAGCCTGGGAGCATCCCGAGTGTAGGCATGGTCCCCTTGCTGCCTCCCTGGGGCGAGCACAGCTCCTAGCACACAATGGGTTCTCAAGGTTGCGGACTGGATAAGTGCCACCAAAGCGTCCAGGGGCTGGGCGGGGCGTGGAGGGGCACCCCGGGGATGGTTTCCAGGAACTCCTCTTTTCTCTCCTCATACAGAAACCCCTTTCGTGACCTCTGGGACAAGCAGACCCTGAGACCTGCCGCTCCTAAGGTTTTGGAGGAGACAGGAGGGTCCTGGAGGGATTTTGCAGGAAACCCAATTTCTCAGGACAGCGGGTGGCCACCCCTCCATGGATATGGACATCCCACGTCATTTGCTTATGGCCCTGAAGTGTCGTGGAGGTGAGAGGGAGGGACAGCGTCCCGTGAGGAAGGAGCACTCCACCCTGTCCAGGGCATCCGGAGGTCACCAGGGTCAGGGCGAATGGTGCACATCATGGGTGGGGCTGGGTTCTGAGAGAGGGCCCAGGGGGGTCTTGAGTCTCCAGGGTCTGAGGGGAGCCGGGCGCCCTGAGCGATGGATCTGAGAGGGAGGCTGGGCTGCCCAGGTGAAGGTGATCTCTGGTGGGTGTGGCATTAACTGCCGCAAACACAGAAAGTTGGGGCCTCAGGTGTGGATGGGGGAGCGGAGGCTGCGCAGAACCCACACCGGTGGGGCGGAGGGAGGGGCAGCCTGTCAGCCAAGGGGCCACCTTTCTGTCCACGGAAGGGGCCATAGCTACAGCAGCCACATCAATGCAGTGACCAGGGGGTGTCACCGTGCCAGCGACCCGCCAGGTAGGGACCGTGCAGACCCCAGAGTAATGGTGACAAGAGTAGTGCAACTGACCACAGAAGCAAATGCTCCCCCTGGACACCGAATGCTCTATATCGTGTGTGGATGCTGGGGCTTTGGCCACCGCGGTCCCCTCCTTCCTGGGGCTCTGGCTGCCTCTCGAGAGTTGGTACAGGACCATGGAGGCACGAAGACCACGGACGCAAGGGGAAACCGCAGCTGGGAAGCTGGAGGTGGCAGGAAAGAAGCCTGGGCCAGTGGTCGGGGTGGGGGGAGAAGAGGGCTGAGGCTTGGGCACCGGTGTCATCCCCTCCTCCCTCTGCTCCTCACCCTGCCCCGGGCACAGATGAGAGCTCGGGGCTTTGGGAAGTTGGCAGACTGGCAAGTGGAGGGTCCAGGACCTGAAGCCCCAGCCACATGGGCTTGTCATTTGGCTGAGATCTTCCCCATCACTCGGATGCTCTTGGCAGAGTTGGGAGGAAGGGCGCCCGAGCAGCGAGTAGCTGCAAAGAGAAGCAGGACACGAGGCGTGGAGACAGCTGGCTCTGAGCGGGCCTCTTGTCTCTCCGGGCCTTGGTTTCTGCAGTCTCTAAAACTCGACACTCGGCCTCGCCGTCCCAAGGACTCTCCTGGCTGGAGGCTCTACAATAGGACGGAAGGCGTGTGTGGCTGAAGGAGTAGGGGTGGGTGGCCAGGGAAGGCAGCTCCTCACTGAGACCTCTGCAGCTCCATTACCCCAGAGGGAGGCCAGAGACGTGGAGCAACCTGGTCAAGGCCACACAGCAACTTGAGAGGGTGGGGGAGGGGAACTTCACTCGCTAAGGGGTAGAAAGAGTCCTGGGGGCTCAGGCGTGTGGAGATGAACAGGATGCTGTGCAGCTGAGCCCTCCACCCCCACCCCAGCCTCCTTTCTTGCTGAGCTGCTCACAGGAAGAGCAGTCCTCACCCAGGCCACAGCTGCCCTGCCACAGATTCACTGAAAACCTAAGCCCCTGCCTTATCCATTTCCAACTTCCTGTGCTGGCCTCAGAATCATAGGTGTCTGCCCGCTGTACAGAAGGGAAGCCTGAGGCTACCAAGGGCAAAGCATTTGCCTGAGTGCCCCCTTCCCCGCAGAAGACCATGTCGGAGCAGAGACTAGAATCGAGGTATCTTTTGTGATTCCCTGCCCTGGGTCCCCCCAAACCACCCCCACCACCACTGCCAAAACTGAAGATTTATCAAGGGCCCCAGGAGTTAGCCCTGGTCCATCTGAGGCTGCTCAGATATGTGCCCAACTGGGTCACATTCCTTCACTGCAACCCCACCCTCGCTCTATGGCAACTTCCAGGAAAGCCCTGGAAAGTTCCAGGCCGGAGCTGAGTACCAAAGCTCGGCCAGGCCTTCACAAGACCAGCAGCTGCCTTCTGAGACCAGCTTAAGGAGGACTCATCCACGGTTTTCACTTGACGTTCACAGAGCCAGAATTTCTCTGAGCTTACGGCCGCCCACCAGCCCATGGACAGACAAGAAGCCAGAGGCACCTGCTCGGCCAAAACACCACGTTTGTCCTCAGCTCCTCTCCTCTTTGGCACTGCCTTCAGGAGGCTGCATTCTTTAGAGGCAGAAATGTTTCAGAGAAAGTGCCCTGTGAATCCCAGAAGGGAAGTTTGCAAAGGATTCTGAGGCGGTGGGAGGCTGGGGGTCGGTAGAGATGAGAGACCCATCCAAGGTCGCAGAGTGAGTTTGGGCTGAGCTGGTAGGGGAGAGCCATCTGTGATCCCCACCCAAGCACGTGGCTCTGATCGGAGTGCTGAGCTGACCCAAAGCCAGTCCATGCAGGCGAGGCTAGGAGCCTCCATCCACAGCTCAAAGCCCATCGGGTCCAGAACCCCCCCCCACCATGCCAGAGAAATCCCAAAGTCAGACAGTCGTGGCAATGAAAGGCCCCCTCCCCACCCCACGTACACACCCTCTGCCTCTTCGCATAAGACTGGGAATAGCTGACTTGTGGCCCTGGCAGCAAAAGTCCCCCATTAGCCAACCATCCTTTGGGGTCAAGGACTTCCAGGGGTGCACTGGATACGTAAGCGGGGAACAGGGCGGTAAGAGTCCAAGGCAGGGTTGCAGAGGACCCACTAGCCAGGGTTTGCACCTCACCTATCTGCCAAGTCCCTGAAGCACCCCTCAGCTCTATGTTGAGTGCTGGGGTTTGAAATTTAGACAGAGAAAATTAAGGTTTTGTCCCCCCATCCCCAGATCCTTCCCAGCACCGGCTCCCTCAGCTGGCTTGTTTGCTTGGCCATTCATTTGTCTGGGCAGCAAGCATTTATTGAGCACCTATGGGCTGCTGGGACCCATGAGCCCACCAGAATCCTGGCACGTCACCCCGCTGAGCCTGCCTCATCTATGTCCCCTGCTCTGCCCCCCTCTCTTCGCCTGTCCTGTTCCACCTTCATCAGGCCGGGGCTGGGGGAACCGAGGTGGAACTTGGAGGGTCGCGGTTGTCACCAGGAGGAGACTGGCTGGTGGTCTCCAGCTGTGAAGTCGGCTTTGGTTTTTCGGTTGAGAATCACACCCACACTTGCAACCTGTGGGAAGGAAGGTGACTGGGGCCAGATTCTGTGTTTTCTGGAAACACCACAGGGTGGTGAAAGGTTTTCCAGGCTCTAACCTCAAGCCAAACAGGCAAGATTTTAATCGCTGAACGGTCATCAGGTGTCTTCCATGATCTGGATCTGGCCCTACAACTGGAGGATGTGAGGAAGAGAAATGCCCTCGGCACGGGCACCCTGCCACCTGCAGAGAGCACAGCAGAGCCTTCATTGGACGCCAACCCCGTGTCTAACACTTTCCATGCATTTGCCCAGTTAGTTCTCAAGCCTGTCCCTCGAGAACAGGTGTGAGTCCCACTTAACAGACGGGAGAGCCAAGGCTCAGAGCTGTCAAGGGACACGCTACGGCCACACAGCCTGTGACTCAGATCTGCCCCCTCCAAAGCTCAGTTTCTGAACTGCAAGGCCACAAAGCCCTGTGATCCTGGTGCCCACTTTGCCCACCTTGTCCCACACCTGCAGGGCCTCAGGAGATAAGGCAGGAGGAGAAGCCTGTGGACCAGGAGGACCACGTGCGGCCCGTGCTCGGAAAATGTCTGTGGACAGACAATCCTATTTTTGTAAAAACGTAACTGTGGCTACATGTGCATGAAATGGATACTGGCGAAGAAAGAAAAAAAGAAAGAAAGAAGGAAGGGAAGAAAGGAAGGAAGAAAAAAGATGGAAGGAAAGAAAGAAAAAAAGAAAGAGGGAGGAAGGAAAAAAAGAAGAAAGGAAGGACAGAAAGAAAGAAAAAAAGAGGGAGTGAGAAAGGAAGGAAGAAAAACAACAAAAGGGAAATCAGAGGCTTATCCCAGAGCTGTCCACCCAACCTTGAGCTCGCGGGGGTGGCGTGGGGCGGTGGGGGGCTGGGTGGCCCGACATGGCTGTGGTTGACAGGACAGGTTTCCCAGTCAGTGGCCATTTGGCTCCAGACACAAGAGGGGACAAGGAGCAGCAGCCCTGGCTGCCTCCAGAGTTCTCTCTCGGGACCAAAAAACACCATTTTGAGCATCTCAGGGGACAGGTAGCTGGGAGAGACGTAGTAGTTTTGAGGGTCTTGTGGTCAAGGATGAAGACAGTGGGGTCAGGCAGACCCGGGGGGTCCAGCTCCCCCTTTAACTCAGAGTACGACCTGGAACAAGCCATTGGCCCTTTGAGCCTCAGTTTCTTCATCTGCAAACCTGGGCTCTAGAGGGCTGTTATGAGGACCATATGAACTCATGCATAGAGAGGATCTTGCAGCCCCTGACATGCGGTAGGGAGGCGCTCACACAATGGCAGCTCTTACTCCTTGATCCCAGTGGCCTTTGGGCTAAGCCCCGGCACTCAGGTTGGGAATTGGCTGGAGGGGAATTGGGTCTAAACCCTTTGCTAAAGGTAAAGAATCTGAGGCTCAGGGAGGGGAGGAGGTAAAGACAGGATGGGACCTCCACCCTCTACCACACCCAACTGCCTCTTCCAAGGCTCAGTGCATCTACACAGAAAGCGTGGGGCTGGGCTGCCCCAGGAGATCTGAGATCTGGGTCAGTGCTCCTTACATGTGGTCCCAACACCTTCCCTGTGATGGGTAGCTCCGCCCCTGCCCCGCCCCCTCCTCCAGCCCTGCCCAGGCTGGGTTTGGGATCCGCGGACCAACAAAGTTCTCCTTGCTCTCCTTCTGAGTCAGCCCCACCGCACCACACAGGTGACTCAGAGGAGGCAAAGCCCCAAACCACACCCCATCTATCCCTGGAGAGGGGAGCTTCACCCCAGGGCCGGGTTTCCCAGAGTCTGCCCTGCCCTGCCCTGCCCTGCCCCAACCATGCCTCTCGGGCTCCCAAGGAAGAAGGGGCTGGAGGGTGGAGAAATGGAGGGATGGAGAAAGGAGGAAAAGGAGCAGGAGGGGGCTGGGCACCGGGCCAGGCCGACTGTTCCAGACCTCTCTCCACCACAGCGCCAGCCAGAAAGTCTAGTGTGGAGATACCGAGACATCCGGGTCCCCTCGTTATTCACATTTGTTCAGTTGCTCGGTTGTCCAACAAACATTTGTGAAGCATCCAGTGTGTGTGCGGAGCCGGGCCCTGGGGTAGGAGATGAGTCAGACCGAGTGCCGGCTCCCCGGGGGTCCCAGGCTGCTGGAGGAGACAGACGTGGAAACAAATCGTTAAAGACATGAATGAAACTCTTTGAGGTAAAAATACACGGGATCTGTGAACACAGAGGGGCCACTGAGATGATAAACTTAGTGTTTTACGCAAATTTAACTGGAGGGAGAACTCATGTACCAGCCCCCCGGGGGTGGGAAGCCAGGGTGGGGGCTGAGATCTTGAGGGATACGGAAGGCCCCGCCCACTTCGAGGGATCTTCCCTCCTCCTGCTGCCTGCATTCCACTGCCCTTCTGGAAAGTGTGACCCCTCTAAACTTCGGGACCAGGGAAAAAAGGTGTCTTCCAGAATGCAGGAATCGGATTCAGATTCGAAGATTCCATCTCTTAGGCTTTGATCTGCAACCCACTTACTCCCTGGTCCTATGCACGTTACTCATCTGCTAAGCCTCAGTTTTCTCATCTGCCAAGTGGGGCCCTGGATTGGAATAGAATTCTAAAAGCTGGTACTTGCTGAATATTTGCTGGGTGCCAGGCATTGGGCCAAATGCTTTGCATACGTTACCTTGTTCAGTCCTTACATCTGCCCAGAGAGGTAAATACTATTAATAGAAGAAATGTCTTATCCAATGAGAGCAGAGCCAGTGGTTGGTTAATAGAAAAAATATTTAAAGCAGGATATCTTAGGAAACATAAAATAAGCATTTATCGAACGTAACACGTGTGGGTGTACATTTATTAGACGATCTTTTGATGCAGGGCCAAGCCTCTTTGAGACCGAGGCCTCTGGCCAAAGTCCTACCTTGTTTTTCTTGCATAAAGCAAGTGTGGACGGCAGGTCCTGACTCCCTCTGGGTTTCTTTAAAGCAGGAGGAGACCTCAGAGATGCTTGGGAAGCGATCGGGAAGCAGAAGATTTCTGGATTCTTAATAACTCTTCCCCAGTTTTAAATTTCCACCCGATTCAACCAAAGGCTTTGGTGGACTTTAACAATCGGATTCCCGTCTTTTGTAGTTTGTCTTGCCCACACTTAATTCAGCAACACTTTTTTCCTTTTTGGACGACTCTCCTTTATTGGATCCTTTCCAAGGCTTTTTCTTAGTTTCCAGAGACACGAGATCTCTACCTGGCTCTCAGTCAAGTCCTGCTCGATGGGTTAGCAATCACAGCCGGCAGCCCCAGGTCTGGGGAAAGACCTCCCGGAGCCTTCACGAACACGCCCCTTGATGGTGCCCAGCCCGGAACATTCAGAATGCTGTGCCTTCCATGCATCGGCCTTTCAAAGGAAAAGAGAAAGTTTCTAAATCTAGAGAAAACGTTGACTGGAGGCCAGATCAGGCAGTCTGTACTGTCTTGTCCCCATTTTACAGATAAGGAAACTAAGGTACACGAAGTCATTTCTGCTAGCTTGGCAGGGCTAGTCCTGTCCTCTGGCTCGACGTTCTTCATCCCTACGTTCTGCTGCCTCTTTAGTGCTCTGAGCCCCTGGTGTCCCTGCCAGAATGACTAAAGGGTGTTACACGTCCCACGTGGGATGTCATTTAAAAACTTCACATACTGCGCACATCCAAGGATGGTGCTGCTGCTCTCGGGGTAGGGCCGTGTCTCCCTCAGGTCTGTGTCCCCACGCCCGGGGCTTATGAGTGTCTGTGGAGTTGGACGGGAGTGGTTCAAGGCTGCCTTGAATCTTTCCGTAAGTGTCCGAGTCCCTGCTCCGAGCACGCACTGGCCTGGGTGCTGGGACATAACAGTGCGGAGAGACAGACATGATTGCTGCCTTCAGTGGGCTCAGTATCGGTGGGATCCTTCCAGTGTCTCTCACATCCAAGCCTCCTCTGGCTCAGACTCCCCCTGGGGTGGGTTGGGGTGGGGGAGACACAGGGGGACAGCGAATGTACAAAGGAGGCAGATTTGGGGGTCGGAGAGTTCCCAGTTCCAACTCTGGTTCTGCCACTCACCGACTGTGTGACCTTGGGCCAATGGCAACCCGTCTGAGCCTCAGTGGGAATGATAACCTCTCATCACAGGCTCTCAGTGGGCAGACACCCCCATGTGCCTGGCACATAGTAGGGCCAGGAAGGAGAGGCTCCCGGAGCCTCAGGGATGAGCAGGCCTGCTGGCGAGGAGGCGTTCAGCTGCGGTCAGGGGACCGGGCGGGCAGCCCCAGCAGCTTCCGACAGTTGGTGGCTGTGGAGAGGGACACGGTGAATGGGGGCAATGAAAAGAGGCCAGACGCTGTCCAGGCCACAGCACGCAAGGGCCGCTTCACTCAGCCTCCTCCCAGGCTCAGAAAGGGGAAGGCGGCCCAGACCGGGAAGTGGTCGACTTCTGATGACCACCTCACGGGGACCGCGCCAGCCCGAGCAGGAAGTGGTCGGGCCCTGCCCGCCCCCCATGCCTCCCCAGGCCCCGCCTGAGCTCACACTGGGAAGCAGCTGGGCCGAAAGCCCCTTTCTCTGGTCTGCTCTGGGAGCACCGCTTTATTCTTAGAAACCCGGCTCTGGCTTGGCCCCCCGCTTTGTGGCTGGGGGTCCGCAGGCCTGGGTTCTCGCCCCAGCTCTGCAACTTCCCTGGACGGAAGCTCTGGCCGAGTTGCTTCCCTGTCTGGACCTGCTCCCCGTCTGTCATATGGGGAGGCGATCCCCACCTGCTACCTCAGAGAGATCATGAAAATTGAGTCCTGAAAGGTTAGAGCCGGAAAGTCCCCAAGGGCTCGTCTGGTCCCATGTCTTCTCCTAGATGAGGAGACTGTGGCCCGACAGGAAGAAGATCGCTCACATGAGCAATCACAAGGGATCTCACACAGCAGCAGCGTTTGAGATTTGGGGGAGAGCACTGGACTGCGAGTCTTCTTTGCAGTGGGACCTTGGTCAAGTCAACCAGCCTTTCTGAGCCTTTTTCTGCAACATGAAGCCAGGCCTTAACTCCTAGGGCTCCTGGGGGCTCCCCTACAATGATGTCTATGGGGGTGCCTTGTAAACTGTGCCGCGCTTGACTGTGGAGCCGAACTGGAATGCAGACCATGTAGGCCCTGCGCCTTGCCGCCCCCCTACCCAAGACTTCACGTTCAGGGTGCGGGCTAGGGCTTCTCAGGCTTTTCTCCATCCTTTCGGGTGAGAGGTGACAAATCTCTTTTCCTTAATTCCACTGAGTCACTGGAGGCTGTGCTTCTGGTGGCGCTGGGTGTGAAGAGGTCACCTCACCCGCATCAGTAGCCAGAGATGCTCATCACCACTGCCACCCACCCCATCGCTGTTTTACCCACTGACTTCACCTTTCCTGCAGGCTCCCTCCCAGGACCCCAGGGCCCAAACAACCTTGGTGGTGTGGGCTGGAGGGGTGAAGAGGCTGGACCAGCCCCTCCATGCCAGGTCTCCTTGGGGCCGCCTGGCACAGGCCACCCAGGCCTTTCTTGGGCTCCAGGAGCGAGGGCCTCAGATCAGGGAGTCCCAGATGATGGATGGTGGAGTCAGCAGACAGTTAGAGACTAGCCCATACAGGGGGCAGAACTGGGGTCTGTGGGTCTGAAGAAGAGCTGGAAACCCCCAGACCACATACAGACCTGTGGTTATGTGTGATGTGTGTAGTTGTGTGCCTGTGTGGTTGTGCATATGTGTGATTGTGTGTGTGAGTGTCTACGTTTCCTGAGGGGGAGTGTCCAGATTTCGTTAAATTTTCAAAGCAAAACTTAGAAGTTCAGGACCAATGTGCTTCCTTCATTTTCCCATTTTACAAATGGAGAAACTGAGGCACAGAGAGATGAAGTGACTCATAGCCCTTCTATACTGGATGAGGTGGGGTAGTTGGTGCTCCAATTATGACCTCCATTTTTTGGCTTAAAATTGTCCCTGGAAAGGAAATCTCCATCCCATCCCCCTGTCCCAGGAGTTTGAGGGTGTCTGGGGGAGATTGGGTTTCATCCAGGGAAAAGGAAGTTTAGGCTAGGCCCCTGCACCCATCCCCAGAGGTCCTACCACGACCACGACCACTACCAGCACCACCAGCACCAGCACCACCAGCATCGTGCAATCTGCTTTCCAGGCTGGACCCGTTTGTCCACCTGTTCATCCACCTTTTGGTTCCAAGGTTCTAAGGTGAGTAGGGCCTTCTGAACCGAAAATGAGCTCAACTGACCTGACCCTCATATAAGATCCCCTTGAAGATCTGTAGGACAGGTAAGCCCTTACCCAGTCGAGACTGGGAACATGTATGCATTGTTCCTTCCATTTCTACAAATATGTATTTATCCTAATTTTAGCTGACACCTCTCCAGTACTGATGGAACACTGTTCTAAGTACTTTGGAGACACGAACTAATCCAGCCCTTGCAGCAGCTCTGAGACAGGTCATTTTATCTTCCCCATCTTGTAGTTGGGGAAACAAAAGCACAGGAGTCAAATAACTTGTCCAAGGTCACACACTGAGTAAATGGCGAGATCAAGATTAGAACCCATAGCCTGGAACTCATTGCAGGAGACCGTCGGATTGGAGAGATATGGTGGAGCCCCACGTAAACCCCAGATGCACCACCCGTGCAGATGATTGTGATCTCTTTGAAGGCATGGACTATATCATTCCCACGGCTGAGTTTTCAGGGCCTAGCACCAGGCCTGGTACACAGAAGGGGCTCAGTAAATGTTGGCTGAGTAAATGAACCAGCTGATTACACTGGCCTGAGCCACACTTGAGGACAATCACTGAAGCTATAGTTCTTCTTCCAGCCAACAGGGGGCAGCATGTATAATAAGGTGAGACCTCTTCTAGCAGGCAGGAAGAAGGAATTAGGAGAAAAAGGAGGAAATACTTTGTGGAAGGCATGCACGGTTATTGATTCAAAACGACTTGAAATAAGCCCTGGGTCCCACCATGATAAGATACCATGACCAGTGTTCTTAATCTGACAACCAGAGAGATGGCGGTCCAGAGATGGGGAAGGTTCTTGCCCAAGCTCACGCAAGAGAGTAGCAGAGCCAGGTGTGGGATCCAGGGGTCCTGGGCTCTTTCCTCCCCAGAGAGGTATAAATAGCTGAAAAGTTAGAATATGGACCCGACCTCGCCTTGTCTGCCAGGACAAGGTGGGCCCTGAAATGGCAGATGTTACAAGCTGCCCTTTGTGTGCATAGCCAGGTTGCCCCCTGGTGGCTGTAACTGGCAGGAACCCAGAAGCATCGTCAAGAGTTTGCCAATGTATCAGTCAGCCAATAGGATGCATTGCTTCCTTACTAGTCCAAGTTTGGCGTCTGGCTGTTGGAAAGACAAAGGACCAAGAGAATCAGATTCCAGTCCCTCCCAGGACTCGTTGTCCAATGGATGAGGCAGGCTGGCCCCTAACTCAGGACAGAGAGCAGGTGCGCCTTAGCCTCAAGGATCACGGCCAGTGCCCACCCAGTCCATCAGCTCTGCGGATGCCCGATGTCTCCTTCCCCGTTGACTGTTTAGAAACTGAGGCTCAGAAATGAGTCATCATTTTGCTCAAAGGCACATAGTTAGGCAATAGAGGAGCTGGGAACTGAACGCCAACCTCGCAGATTCCACGATCTAGGGCTTGTTCAACCGCCCCGTGTGGTCATTGCTGCAGCTCTGAGTGAGTGTGGTCAGCTTGGACTGGAGCTTTCCTGGAAGGCTGTTGGGGAGGGGGCTGCACCCTCTCAAAGGCCAAGCCAGCTCCTTAAGGTGCCACCACCTATTGACGAAAATGACAGAAATTACCACAGGCAATACCATTGATTCAAGTCTTCAGTGCTGCACGCAGTGGTTTAAGTACTTTCCATGAGTCCTTTATTTGTTCATCCACTTAGCAAATAGTTATCAAGCATGTCCTCTGCTCCTATGTTTTAGGCGCGGGGCTCACAAAAGTGAACAAAACAGGGTTTCCTGCTTTCATGAAACTTGTATTCTGGACAAAGGAGACAGATAATGAGCCAAATAATTCACATATGAGCATGCTGAGTGGTGATAACTTCTGGAGAAAAAGTAGAAAAGAAGGATGGAGAGAGGTTTTTTTTTATTGGCGGGGTGGGGACTGTTTTAAACGGTGTGGTCGGGGAAGTTTCCCCTGAGATGACACTGAGCAGAAAACTGAAGAAGGAAGTGAGCCACGTGGGAGTCTGAGGGAAGAGTGTTCCAGGCAGAGGGAACAGAGAGTGCAAGGGCTCTGAGGCAACTGTCTCATTGATCCTTCTCAGTCAACCTTGAGTTAGAACCACCACTGTCACCATTTCATAGATCCTCCAGGTTAGGCACTTTCCACGTCTGGTAGGGAAGAGGCAGGGCAGATGGAGAAACTGAGGCCCAGAAAGGGCAGGCCCACATTCACTTATGAGAGCCCCTGAGGGGTTCTCCTTCTTAGAAGGGCTTGTACTTCAACCCACTGCCAAGGAGGGTGGTGGAGGAATATCAGTGACTAATCTTAGCCTGACCAGCCACTGCCCAGGAACCAGAGATCAGTCTGTGGTTGAGGTCAGAGGTCAGTCTTAGTCTAAAGGTTGTGGTTGGACCAGAGGTCAGTCTGTGGCTGGAATCAAAAGTCAATCTGCGGCCAGGTCAAGAGTCAGCATACGGTTTGGTTCAGGGGTCAGCCTGGTCTGTGACCAGGAACAGCAAGCAACCTGTATTCAAGTCAGGCCACAGCCCATCATTAGGGTCAAAGACCAGATGGGCTGAGCCAACGTCAGAGCTTAGTCATGGCCAGAGCTGGGGATGCATGTGTTTGCAATGAACACTGCCAGTGCAGCTGCCTCGGGCCCAAGTCTGTCCTCAGAGCCAGGCCAGGACAAATCATCAGGTGCTCCAACCACGGAGCCTCGGCCACGTGCGAGCGGGTGGGCAGGGCACAGATGACCTTGGCCACAGCTGCACACATGCTGTGGGCTCAGTAGCTGTGAACTGCCCACCGGTTTTCTCATGTGACTCCCACAGCAGTCCTGGAAAGGACCTTTTGCCCACTTTACAGATGAGGAGACTGAGGTGTAGAGGCCAAATAAGCTAATCAGTGAACAAACAAACAGGCTTCTCTAGAGTCTCAAACTAAGTCAGACAATAAAGACAAGAATCCAAGAGGCACTCATTCTTACTTGAGGCACTTATTTTCCTTTTCATGCCCGGCCGCCTCCCCACTGGGCCAAGCAGAGTGCTGGGCAGAGGGGCAAGCCAGTTTGTTCCCTCCGTCCCCTATGTCAGCCTTAAAAATCTGGGCAGCCCAGCCCCAAAGTTCCCCATTTTTCTAACAGCCTGGGGGACTGAGTTGATCTAACACCCACCCTTTCCCATTCAACAGATGTAGAAACTGAGTCCAGAGGGGGCAGGATTGCCCAATGTCCTACTGACAAGAGGCTACAGCAAGAACCAGAGCACAGCGCTCCTGACCTAGAGTCGCCAGGTCTGAGCCTAGAGATGAACCCCCACCTGCTCAGTCACTGCCCGGCGGAGAGAGGTTCGAGGGAGCCAGGCCCTGTGGGGAGGTGGCTGGGCACAAAAGGGGAAACAAAAGCCTCAAGTAGGAACCAGGGGCTGTTGGTTCTGGTCTTTATTGACTGACTCAGTTTGAGACGCTAGAGAGGCCTGTTTGTTCGCTGATTCGCATATTCAACAAGTGCCTTCCTAGGGAACAGCTCTAGACCTATCTCCTCTTCTGAAAAGTGGGCAGAAGGCCCTTTCCAGGACTGCTGTGGGAGTCACATGAGAAAACCAGTGGGCAACTCATGGTCACTGAGCCCACATCGTGTGTGCAGCTGTGGCCAGTGTCATCTGTGCCCTGCCCACCCGCTCGCACTCACCCTTCTCCACACACACCAACTGGGCACATTCCGGCCATGGCACCTGCAACCCCCACCTGACCGCACTCCCTGGCCACTGGTGTGGGCAGAGCCCCAGTGCCTGGGACTTAACACGTCCCAGGAAGGGGCGCTCAGCGAAGGACTGGTGGGAGCTGGGGAATAAACCTGGAATGATCTGGTGGACCAGCTGGGTGGATGCGAGCGCCCTGCCTGTCTGTCCCCGTCCCGCGGCAGTAACTTGCTCAATGTCACACACCTTGCACTTGTCGCCCTCTCACTTCCCCAATCCCCCGCAGGAGCTCCCTGGAGTCACGGCTCAAATGAACGACCCGCAACTCACACCCTAGCATTAGAGCTGCTTTTGGATCAGCCCAGACCGAGGCACAAGTACATCACACACGCCGTCTCATTCGGTCTTCGCACCAACCCCCAGAGGTGGCTCTCATGGCCCCATTGCATAGAACCGAGGTTCAGGATGTTGAAGACCCTTGTCAAGGGTCACACAGCGGGTAAATAGCAGGTCCAGCATCCTTCCCAGGACTGTCTCCAGAGTCAGCACACCCACCTGTGACGTTATACGGCCTCCTCTCCCAGGGGCCTCCCTGACAGTGGAAGGGAAGCCAGGACTGAGTGTGGAAGGAGGGAAGTGCTGGTGGCTCTGTTGTCATACAGGCAACGAACGGTCCCTCGGCAGCAAGACTGCTTCAATGGGGACATGAGACTTGACCTGGGTGTTGAAGGAGGCATAGTCCTCCATAGGTGGGGAAAAACAATGCACTTCAGGAAGAAGGAAGAGCATGTATGACGGCTCAGAGGCACACAAGTGGATGGCATGATACCGAATGCCAGAAAGCAACAGGGCAGGGTGCGATGTGACGCATTCAGGGAACGGTGGGAACCTTTGCTGCAGTGATGGGTCCCTCGTGGCAGGCGGTGGCCTGGGGACCACTGGGCTCAGGAGGCACTGGAAGGCCAGCAGAGACTTGGGTCAGGAGCATGATGTGGTCAGATGGGGTGGCCCTGCTGGCGATGTGGAGGGGACAGTGCTTGATGCACAGGATAGGCTCAACACCTACATGTTGTGTCAACTGTTAATCCTTTATTTTATGATTTGAGCCTTCTCATATTGTCCTGAAAGCCTGTGCCCCCACTGCCATGAACAGGTTTCCTCCTCTAGAAAGTTCAAATTCTGGGCGCCTGGGTGGCTCAGCTGGTTGGGTGCCCAACTCTTGATTTTAGCTCGGGTCGTGATCCCAGGGTCATGGAATTAAACCCCTTGTGGGGCTTCCCGCTGAGCACGGAGCTTGTTTAAGATTCTGTCTCTCCCTCTCTTTGCACCTCTTCCCTGCTTGCTTTTATTGTCTCTGTCTCTCAAAGATAAACTTTAAAACAATGAAAATAAAAATAAAATTTTGTTCTTTCTCCTGTATAGCTTTATTTTTTTTAATGTTTTATTTATTTTTGAGAGAGAGAGACAGAGACAGAGAGTGAGCAGGGGGAGGAGCAGAGAGAGAGGGAAACACAGAATCTGAAGCAGGCTCCAGGCTCCAAGCTGTCAGCACAGAGCCCAACGCGGGGCTCAAACCCACAAACTGTGAGATCATGACCTGAGCCAAAGTTGGACGCTTAACTGACTGAGCCACCCCGGTGCCCCTCTTCTGTATAGCTTTAAATCATCTGAAATTTATGTTGATGTTTGGTGTGAGGCAGGGATCTCATTTGACGTCTTCTATCTGGGCAGCCAGTTGACCCAGCACTATTTCTTTAACAACTAGGTTGCTCTGCGAATGCTGATTTCTGCCATACGTGACGTCTCATTTATAAGTGGACATATTTATGGGCTCTCTCTTTCACCATCTAAACACTCTCCCTTAATTACTATTGCTTTACAATAAGTTATGCTATCTGAAAAGACAAGTTCTTTACTCTTCAAAATTGTGCTGGTGTATCAGTTTCCTCTTTCTCATATAACAAGTTACTATAAACACAGTGGCTGTCAACAACACCATTTTCTTCTCCCACAGTTCTGGAGGTCAGAAGTCTGAAATCGGTTTTGTTGGGCCAAAGCCAAGATGTCAGCCAGGCTACATTCCTTCTTGGAGGTTCTGAAGGAGAATCCATGTCCTTGCCATGTTTGAAGTTGAGTGGTCGCCTGTGTCCCTTGACTTAGACCATCTTCCTCCTTCTTCAATGCGCACCACCCCCTCCCTCTCTGGGCCTCTACAACTGGAAAACAGGTTCTCTGCTTCCCAAATACAAAGGTGAGCCAGGCGTAGGGTTCACGTTATAGATATTTCCATTCAAAAAGGGAGAAAATGAAAGGGGAAAAAAAGCAGTCGCCAGTCCCAAGCAATTTCAAAATCCAACAGGGCAAAACCCACTCTGTTTCAGGGCCTGGTTTGCAGGTCGGCACTCCACGTGCAAAACAACACCACTGCAAAACTGCCGGCCTTACCTCACACCATATAGAAATGTAAACTCAAAATGAATTATAGACCTAAACTAGCATTATATTCCGTGAAAAGGCCAGACACGGAAGGATACGTAGTATATGATTCAACATATATGAAATTCTAGAAAAAAACCAAACTACAGTGACAGAAAGCAGATCGATGGTTGCCAATGACCAGTGGGGGAAGGGTCTGCCTGACCGCAAAGAGTGTGAGGCACGTTTTGGGGAGTGATGGAATGTTCTGTATCTTCATTGCGGTGGTGGTTCACAATTGTGGATAGAAGTAAAGAGGGAAAGAAAGAAGAGAACCAGGGAGGGAGGGGAGGAGGGAGGCAGAGAGAGAAGAAGGGGGAAATGGAGGAGGGAAGGATCAAGTCTAGCAGGCCTGGGGTGGGGGGTGGTCTGTCGGCCTGTAGGGTTCGGTGGATGTAGGCTTCAGGCTGTTAGATCCCCCCGGATGGGTCTACTGGCGTTCTGGCCCCTGGACCTCGGGGGAAGGCATCTCCTGCCCCCACCTTTCCAGATCAGAACACCTGGATTTCTCCCACCAAGCCATCGTGACCCTTAACAAGCCCTTCCCCTCTTGCTGTGCCTCAGTTTCCTCCTGAAGGCAGGGGTTTTAGGTGCTCCGCTTACTGCCGTGCCCGACTCCGTGTCTGGTGCGCACAACACATTCTCGGTAAGTGCGAGCCGTTCGTGTTGTGCTCACTGTGTCCCTAAGCAGACACAGGGCGGCCAGCGTGTCCCAGCTCCTGCGGCAGAGGGGAGAATCCAGCCTCCTACCATTTGGCTCCAAAGCGCAGCTGTTTAATTAGCACACGAATTGCCCTGTGTGGGTCCAACAGGGCTGAGCTCAGGCCTCCACCCCAAATCAGGCCCTCTGGTGACACTAACCCACATCAGCTTCAGTCCAGGAGCAGCCTCTGTTCACCCCAAGACAGACCTCTCGTGGGCCCTCATTCCCCCTCAAAGCAGGTCCCGACGTACAAAGTACCCCTGGCTCTGGAGCCCACCAGCCAGAGTTCAAGTGCTGCTCTGCCATTGCGTCTCTGTGTGACTTTGGGTAGGGCACACAGCCCATGCCTCAGTTTCCTCTCCTGTAAAATAGGGGCAAGGGTATTACCTACTCCAAGAATTGGGACCATCCAATAAGCGAAACAGAGCAGAGCTTGGGCCTCACGAATATCAGCCTGCGAAGGGCCTAGGAATACCACCAGCGAAGGGCACCTGGTTTATTGCTTCCCCCATGCTTCCAAAGGCCCACCTCCTGCCCCAGTGACCGTGACCATGACCAGCAGGGCTGAGCAGAGGCAAACTGCTTTTCTAGAGAGGCCAGCCAGCCCCTCCCGCTCCATCTCGGGGCTCTTCCCAACAGGGGCCACGGCAAGGCCCTCAATCAATAGTCCCCCTGACGTTGGCATTGGGGTCTCAGCCACCGGCCACCACGGGACTCCAGCTGGCCCAGATGACAGGCCCAGCCGGCGCTGGGAGCCGGTGGGGGTGAGAGCGCTGGGGAGAGAGTGAGCCTGCTTCCCAGGCACCCTAGGGCCGCTACAGAGGGTTCAGCGTGGTCCTACTTTACTGCCACCAGCCCTGGAAGATGAGGCTGGGGAGGAGGCAGGGCCAAGGGGGAGACCCAGGGCACTGGCTCTGGGACCCCTCTCAACCACGCCAGCCCCTTGCCGGGTGATGTTTGCCAAACCGCTTCTCTCTGAGCCTCGTTTCCTTCTATAAGATGGGGGGAGTGGGGGCGGGGGCGAACCCTGCCTGCCCAGCCTCAAGCACTGTTGTAAAGGAAAAGGACCGGGGCTCTGTCTGTGCTGAGGGCTGGGCCCTGTGCAACAGGGTTTACCGGCATTGTCGCACCACACCTTGCAAATGGGGACACGGAGCTTCTCTGTGCCTAAGAGCTTTCTCTTCCAGGAGGTCAGTTTCACCCATAAAACTCATTTCACAGACAAGGACGCTGAGGTTCAAGGAAGTGATCAGTCTGTCCTAGAGGCTTCTTGAAGGAGGCCAAGGTCAGGTTCAAGAAAAAAAATTATTTTCTTCCCAGCCCAAAGGTGAGCAAAGACCTTGCCCCTCCTCCTCCCCCACAGGCCCCTCTGTTCACCTGGAAGTCAATGTGGGGACTAATTTTTTCACTTCCTGTTTTGCAGGCCTAACCCTGGACCTTCCCTGGAGAATGTCAGCCCCCACCACCAGCCCAGCCCTGCCCCGATCTGACCAGGCCCCACCACAGAGCCAGGGAAGTATTTATAGAAACCTTTGCCCAGGTTGGTCACCTTCTGAGCAACAGCATTTCAGTGAACTCTCCACCCCAGAAGATTCTTTGGAAAAAGGGCTGCTGAGCCCCTCCCCCTGGGCTGGAGCAGGGGCTTTGAACTTCACAGCCTCAGTCCAGAACAAGGATGGCCTTTGCCCTCTCATCCAGCTGCCTCCTGCAGACCTGCTCCTGCGCACACCCCCACCCCCACACTGTGTCCAGGGTGAGGCCGGCGGTGCCCATGCCCAAGCCCGCGGCAGCAGGGGCTTCTTGGGGGAGGCGGTGTGTCCTGGGCACGGGCTCTTTCGAGGACACTTTCAAAGTCCCCAGGCAGTCCCTTTCCGGCATGAAACTGTCATCCCAGCCCAGCCCCCTGTGTGGCCTTACATTTCTGAGCCCCTGAATCCATAATACCAATATGAATCAGGGGGGTGGGGGGGGACAGTTGCTGCTGGTTATTCAACCCTTAAAA
>PJEM01002439.1:0-57973 GCA_004023845.1 Helogale parvula
TGCAAATCCAGAGAGATGGGTTCAAATCCAGATGTGCTGCTAATTAGCTATATTAACCTTGAACAGGTGATTAAGACTTTCAACTTCCCTACCTGGAAAATGGACAAATATTGGCCTCTTTTTCTCTCCCAACTAAGATTCTGTGAAGAATAAAATGTTACATTTTGATAGCACAAAACACTGACATATAAAAGAATTAACCATTTTTGTCTCAACAATAGGGCCGAGTCCAGTGTCCTATCAGGTGTGAGGCAAGATGTCTTTTATGCTTCTTCTCACGTGGTTAGGGAACCAGAAATAAGGAGACCCAGGCGTCCCTAACACATGAGAGAGGTCTGTAACCATGTCAGGTAGACTGAATTTTTAAAGCTGTGTGCGTGTACCTTTCATTCACGTGGATGCTAAGAGTAGAAACAAATCCCTCTGAGAAATTGAATATCAAATTGGACCTGATTATCAAACACTTAATTTTCCAAACCTTGAAACTTTTCGGTCATTGGTGCCCTTCAAATTTGGAGAACGTCCATCTTGGTAAGCTCCTGTTTGCCAGGGACTGTCACAGGGATTCTGCAAACACGGACAGATGCTCCCAGCTGTAGGAGGGAGCCAGAGTCTGCCATTCCCCGGAGCCAGGGACCAGGGACCAGAATAAGCCCCTAGAGCAAAGGCAGCAAGCACAAGCACCAGCTCCCCTTTTCTGATGTTGGGCTGTTTTTCAGGGTGACGTCCAGAGGACACTCATCCAAGTGGACTTTGGTGATGGCATTGCAGTGTCGTACGTCAACCTCAGCTCTATGGAAGATGGCATCAAACACGTCTATCACAATGTGGGCATTTTCCGAGTGACGGTGCAGGTGGACAACGGTCTGGGGTCGGACAGCGCCGTCCTGTACTTACATGTAACTTGTATGTTATTACTGTTGTTGGTTTCTGACCTATTTTAAATATCTATCGTGTCTTTTAAAAATATGACCCCAAATGCCATATCTAGAAGAAGCTCACAAGTTATCTTTGAATAGAAGGGGATAGGAGAATAAGAGAGCCAAATGGGGACAAAGTGAAACCAGGGGACAGAATTTGAATAATCCTAGAATTTGCATTGCTTGTAATTGTTCTCATTGCACTTCCTGTGCCTTTTCCAGATGCTTCTGAGATCCAACACCTGTGTCTAGGGCTGGGCCTGAGCAATTTGCTGAGCTATTTGACTGAATATAAATTTGTCTTTTTTTTTAACCGAGAAATGTTTGGAAACGACTCCCATGTATGGCTCAGTCTAATGCACTGAGAAGTGGCACAAGTAATGGAATTTCTCCCCATCTCATTATTCTTCTCTTCCCATGATACACCTGTTAATAACCCTTTTAGACTCGTGCCCCTCTTTTGAACGTGTGTTTCCTGGTCCTTTTTCTGTAATGATTTGGTGTGAGAGAGAAGGTGGTGTCAGGAGAGGGAAAGAGCGTAAACAGTGTTATAGAAGCTGCAATAAGAAAGAGTTCCAAGAGATGTTGAAGCACTTGTCCCACTGAGGAATTGAAAGCTATGCTAAGTCTGACAACGTCGTGACTGCTGCTCTGCGATGTGCAGTACAAACATGCGCCACGAAGGCCTCTTGTGGCAGGTGTGTGGGTGCCCCCAAACAGGCTTAGGACGTCTTTAGGTCGCTACAGAAATGCTTTGCTTTAAAGGGGAAGTAGCTATGTGAAGCCACAGTGGCCTAATGGAGAAGGACTGACCTCCTAAAATGAAAGCTCCTTCTATGAACAGCCTGGTCCAAACTCATTCCAAATTCTAGGCCGTGAGCACTAAAGGCCGGGCTGTAGTCCATGCCTCTCCGCGGCCCCTTGCCCATGGAACTAAACTGAGTATGGGACATACCAACTAGAGTCTTCTTTTTCATAAGTGGCTGTGGTCAGTGACAGGACAAGACCATCCAGAGACCCCACAAGTGATTGGTCATTAATGAGGATTCCTACAGCGCCAGTAATCCTTGATCCTTTCTCTCCTGTACACTCAGGACAAAGGGGCTTTGACGAAACACATCCTCCCTCCTTTGGGTTGAAACAGAGTTGTACAAGATTCCCAGTCTGCTCATTCCTCCTGACTCTTTTCAGCTGAAGTTTATTAAGCAATTACTATGTGCCAACTTTTGTGCCGAGTGACCACTTTGCATGTATGATCTCACGTCTCAAAACAACCTGAGGAAATAAGCATTATTAGAAATCCTACTTACAAACAGCAGTGAGTATCAGGGAGCTTAAATAATGCATTTATAGACCTGCTACCTGACAAAGCCAGGCTCCCGACCCAGGTCTGCCAGGCTATGAACTCAGGTCTGCCAGGCTCCAGACTCAGGTCTGCCAGGCTCCAGACCCAGATCTGCCAGGCTCTGGACTCAGGTCTGCCAGTCTCTGGACCCAGGTCTGCCAGCTCTGGACTCAGGTCTGCCAGACTCCAGACCCAGGTCTGCCAGGCTCCAGACCCAGGTCTGCCAGGCTCCGAATTCGGGTCTGCCAGGCACCGGACTCAGGTCTACCAGGCTCCAGACTCAGGTCTGCCAGGCTCCAGACCCAGGTCTGCCAGGCTCCAGACCCAGGTCTGCCAGGCTCCGAATTCGGGTCTGCCAGGCACCGGACTCAGGTCTACCAGGCTCCAGACTCAGGTCTGCCAGGCTCCAGACCCAGGTCTGCCAGGTTCCGGACTCAGGTCTTCCAGGCTCCGGACCCAGGTCTGCCAGGCTCCAAAGTGCCAGCTCTTGATCACTCAGGCTGTTGTCAGTCTTGCCAGTGATGGAACTCATCTCCACCAACTCTCAGCCTCTCTCTCCTTCGCAGACTGTTCTCAAGGAGCATGAATGCCTTGCTATACAACTACGTAAGTTCAAGGTGCAAACCATAGACTCCTTTCCAGCCAACTCTGTGGCTGCCCCACCCCAGGCTGTCCCGTAGGGACTTTCTGGAGATGCCTCTGGCTAAGAAATAATCCTTCTTCCTAAGGAATAACCAGAAAATCTCTCAGAAGCACATCACAAATATTGGTGGTTAGTAGCAAAACTAACTTGCGACAGAAATGCCAGTAACTTTACTGAGAATGGCCACCTACCTAGCAGCCTGTCGTTTTCCCATGGCTTATTCTGGAAGTGGGATTTTATCCCTACAGCCTTTCAGGCTCTCCTGAAGAATTACAGTAATTTTTTCCCTTATCTTGGCTGTATATGAAACATCTACCATACTCTATCCACGTGGAAATACTGAGTTCAAGTGCAGCAGTAGCTTTGTGTCTTGGCTTCTCGGGCTCTCCGATAGATCATCCACACCTTGGTCTCCCAGTCAGCCCAGGGATTCTTCCTCACCCCTAAAAATGATGAGATCCTCTGAGGGCTAGCTCCCTACCCCAGCCCTCTCCCAAGCTTACTCAACCGTGGGAAGGAAAACAGCACAGAGATTAAAGTTTGCTGAAGTCACGACTCCTAAAAGAAATGCACCGCTTTGTTCAGTTGTTGGTTTTTTTTTCCCTCATTAACTTAGTTGAGTGGCTCAGCACTTTGACTTTCACCTTAGTGGCAGATGGTTAGTAATGGAAAGTCTTATGTTCTGATCGTAATTTTGTTCGGCTTCTCTTGGGTTAAGTGGTTGGAGAAGCATACCTCATATCATGGAACCCTTTTGAAGCCTGGCCTCAGGGATAAGAATGAACTCTTTTGTACTAGCTACATCAAAACAGGATTTTCTCTAAACTTTCATTAACGCACAAACATCTAAAACCCATGCCATAAGCAGTTTCAGCAGGTCTGACATATTTGCTCCCATCAGCATGTCTCCCCTGAAGTCCATGTCCCCATGCACATGCCCCCGCCCTCCTGTCACTGCTACCATGACGGTCATGGTCATAGGAAGGCAACATGGGCCCTTTCTTGCAGATGGAGCAAACAAAGATTAGAGAGGTACTTTGACACTTTGACACTATTTTATGCTAAGGGGAAGTCAGAACAAGACCGTGATTGATTAACATTCCCCCAACTCTCAAACCCGAAGGTTCCCTTGGCAATTTTTGGCCACAGTACCAGGGTATGGGGCCAGGGCTGGGGGTGGTCTTTGTAGAACAAAACAAAAAACAAACACTGGACTGAGTTGGGAGTTGTTAGGTGCAGATACTGGCCTGAACACCTGGCCAAGTCACTCCATTTCTCTGAGCCTAGATTTTCTCCTGTCATGTGAGGAACGCACATCTTGTTTCTCGAAGGTTTTTTCAAGCAAAATATGCTGTGACCTGTCAACTAGCGAAGCTTGATTTTCTGTCACAAAGCAGCACGTGTGTTTCTACCTATTGGGGTCTGAGCAGCCACTCTTAGGTCAGTTCTCCAAGCGTGCCCTCCACCTCTCTTACCAACACCCCGCCCCTTTGCCCAGAATTCTCTCCCCCTTTGCGTGTCTTGAAGGCATATTCTCTCTGCCGTCCAGGTCATAAAGGTGATATGATTCCAAATTAGAGTTTTGTTTTTGTTCCTGTTTTGGTTTTTCATATGCGTTTGCAGAAGTCACCAGAAACAAATGGAGAGGATGTGCCTGCTCTAAGTGGGCGAGCCATCCCCACTGGGCAGCTGGGTGATCTGTGGCAGCCTGACAGTTGGAAGGGTCTTGGGGATGATACTTACTGTGCTCTGCTCGTTGACAAACTAACGGGGACACGTGCTGCAGCCGGTGTTGGCCTCCGCTGGGGGGCAGAGGGGCACAATTTCGAGGACACGCTCATTTCTGCTCAGAAAGCTGCCCCATCTCGGCCCGTCTTGCAGGGAACAAGTCACTGAATACAGTGCATATTTGCAGAATGAGAGGTTAAAAAAAAAAGTAGTTGAGGCAGATTTTGTAGTTCTTTCCAGATCTCTCTGCAATTACCTCCTAAGCATAGGTGCCATTTACAGATGCCTTTCTGCTCTTATCTTAGGGTGAAGTGATCAGTTTCTTAAAAACCTATGTAGTTTTGCAACTTTTCACATGATTGTTACCTTGGCCATCAAATGTTAGACTTGAAGTTTGTAAAGTGTGGTTGAATGAGTCACCCGCCCCAGAATTACATGACAGAAATACAGTGTTCATTCCAGACCTGCTGCATTGGAATTTCTAGAAATGTGCGTCGTAATTTGCCTTGAATGGATTAGTATAATCCATATGCACCTGTTGCAGTTCAAGGGACTCTGTTTTAGGATCTCATCTTCCTACTTTGAGCTACTTTTGTTTCCTCTAGAGCATTTTTACATTTCAGACAAACAGCAATGTAATGCATACACAACATTTAATTTGATGGTCAGAGGAGGTCTCCAGGACAAATGGTAGAGACAGTCCCAAACGATCACTGTGTGTGCGATTGCATGTGCGCGCGCGCACACACACACACACACACACACACACACACACACACACACACGATGTCCAGCTTATCAGCTGCTTCCTGTAGCACATTAGGACTAAACAAGAAAACAGAAGGGAAACCCAATTTAATTTCCCAGTTCCCTCAACCACCTTGCCGCTGAGATTCATATGGAGTGACGCAGCGCCACCTGCCGCCCTTCTTGTGCACCGCAGGCACGTGTGTGATGGTGCTACATCTGCAGGCTTGTTCAGCTCTAGATTTAGTGCAGCCAGCCAGCTGGGGGCCTCCAGGGGCTGGAGTTTCGCTTCCTCGGCTCCCCTAGCTCAGACTGCACCCTCTTTACATAGAAGAGATGCTTAGAAGATAGGTTTCGGGTAGCAGAAACTAGGTACATTAAATGCAGCTAAAGTAAATGAATACAAGAGGACGGGGTGGGAATATGAAAGGTAAATTCACACATTTGAATGAAGTCATTCAAACATACGCATACCTCATGGCCTCCAAGCTGACATACTGTGTGTCCTGAATCCCAGATCTCCTTGGCTTCCACTCCTTCCCTCCGTTTCTGCCCTGCAGCCACTTCGGCTTTCTTGCTAGTCCTCAAACACGGCAAGCACACTTCCTCCTCAAGATTTTGCACTTGCTCTACCCTCACCCAATGCATCACAAATAGTACTTGGTGCACTTCTTCACTTTATTCAGGTCACTGCTCCAATGTCATTTCTTCTGAGAAACAAAAATAGCACTCCATCACGTACCTCTGCTTTATGTGTTCAGCACCTGCCCCCCTCCGTAGTACAGAAGCTCCAGCAAGGGCCAGGTGTCCCCAGCACCTAGAATAATGCCCGACATATGCAGCAGTCTAAAACTACTGAGTGAATTAGTGACCATCTTTCACTAAGAAGATTCAACTGTTGCCATTAATAGGACACACAAGCACCATCCTTACTTTGATCTTCTGACCTAAAAATATATACTAAATACTCATACGTGAGAGAGGCAAAGACAATGAACCCCTTTAGAAAGGAACTGGCATGTTGCCCAAATTCATCCAGTCCTTGTCTTCTGGCTGAGTCATTTAACTCAGATCAGAGGAGTCAGGAAGAGCATTCCAGAAGAGTGGTCACTGAACTGAGACTTGAAGACTGGCAGGTGCCATGAGAGAGGTGTCTAAGCCAAGACCTCAGGGCAGACCAGAGCCTTGCTGCTGGAACAAACGGTGATCTGGGGACAGCACGAGCCATGTAAGAAATGAGAGCATGTGTAAAGTGCATTTACCAGTACCTGGAATGTGTTTAAGTAATCAGTAGATACTGACTCGTAATAGATATTTTGTAAAAATGGGAAAGGTCTTTTGAGCCTTTGTCAGCTGGCTAGAGCCTGAGCTCAAAAATCAAACTTCTTTGGCTCACGCCCTGGAATGGATGTTTCCTAGCTGTGTGACCTTGGGAAAGTCACTTCCCTCTGTTTGTTCCTCTCTAAGTGGACGTAATAGTACCACCTCATTCATAAGGCTGTTGTGCGGAGCAAATGAGAATCAGAAGGGCCATTAGCAGAGTATGTAGCACAGTTATCACTCAGTGAGTGCTTCCCTTTTATTATCGCTTTGAACCATTCTGACTTATGAACAACTACTTTTTTTAATGTTTTTATTTATTTTTAAGAGAGCGAGAGCATGAGCAGGGGAGGGCCAGAGAGAGAGGGAGACACAGAATCTGAAGACAGGCTCCAGGCTCTGAACTAGCTGTCAGCACAGAGCCTGATGTGGGGCTTGAACCCACGAACCGCAAGATCATGACCTGAGCTGAAGTCAGACACTCAACAGACTGAGCCACCCAGGTGCCCCTGAACAACTACTTCTTATCAGATGGCTTATAAACCAGGAAATCAATTCTGTTCTGTATTCTGGTCCCCAAGCCTCCAATTCTATAGAGAGAAGCATAGACAAAAGCAGAAGCAAGAAATTGCATCATCTGTCTATTTACCTAACAAAAATATTCGCTATCTGCTATGTCTCAGGACCTGTGCTACTCTTTATATATAAAGATGAATATGAAAGACTCTTACCTTCTAAAAGTTGGCAGCCTGTGTTCTCTGTCCCATAAATTTTACATCAATGTGTATTAACTATCGTCATCATTATTATTAGGTACTTTGAATTTTAGTTTTGAGTAAGTGAGCAGCATGATCAGCTTGGCTTTCTAGAAAAATCACTCTCACAGGTTTGTAGTGTGAGAGGTACATAGTCATTGCCATACATCGTATGAACATGTAATGTGTATACATGCGGGAATGAATTCATACAAACCACATATGCATAGTTCAGAGCCTACAGACTGACATGCTATGTGTCCAGATATCTCTTAGATCTCATTGGTTTCCACTCTTTCCCTCCATCTCTCTACGGCAGCCACTTGGGCTTTCCTGTCATGTTCCACAAACATGAAGATACATCTCTTCCTCAAAACAGGTGGTGTTACATATGCTCACGCACACTCACATACAAACACATGTGTCTACGCATACACAGATCTTTAAAATCCAACAAAGAGTAAGGAACAAACACATCTAACATGGCTTTGGGGTTTGTGGAGTCAGCACAGCCACCAGCTCCCCCTGCCCACCCACATGCGTTTCCTGAGCCTCCTTCCTCCCTGTTTACCACCGTGGATATGACCTCTTGGAAAGACTTTGCATCTTCCTGTGCCATCTCAGATCATGCCCCTTCTATTAAGGACTTCATAAGTTATTTGTAAGTGTCTAAAGTTGTGTACATAAATAACTCAGGTTTTGCACCTGGAAGGAAGATCAGTAAGTGGAAAGTGTTGAGATACAATGGGCCACAATATATTTTTTCTCAAAGCAGGGAAAGCCCCTAGACCTTCCTTAGGGAATGGGACTGTGATGTTTCAGAGGCTTCCAGGTCAGAGCAGGGAAGGTGAAGCAGAGAAAGCCCTTCCTTCTCTATGCCTCGTCTTTTCTCTTGTGCCTCAGGTCCCCTGGAGCATGTACACCTGTCTCTTCCCTTTGTCACCACGAAGAACAAAGAGGTCAACGCAACCGCAGTGCTGTGGCCCAGCCAAGTGGGCACCCTCACTTACGTGTGGTGGTATGGGAACAGCACGGAGGTGGGTCAGCCTTCCACGCGGCGTCTAGCGGCAGCTCGCCTCAGACTGGCTGGGGGGAAATAGGCAATGGGGCGGCTTGTGTCACACGAGGGTCTAGGGTAGTCCTCACGTCAGGGACAGCAGGCTCTCGGGGTCCCAGTCACCTCATCAGTTTGTTCCCTTTGTCCTTCGGTCCGTGTCTCCCCTTGTCACCCCTTCCCGTTACCTTCCTCTATGTCAGCCTTCTTCTCCAGCCAGATTTGCCTTTGCAAAGGCGCTTGGCAGTGACCTGAGTTTTTTAACTCTCACAGCTTAGCAGGCAAAATGAACTCTCTTTCACAGAAGTTCTTACAGAAGTCCCAGAATGGATTATTATTGACCAAGCCTTCCCAGAGCTGGGGGTGGAAAAAGAGGTGTTGAAATCAGCCCCCCTAAAAGCCACATGGTCCAAGAGAGGGGAGAAAATGGTCCACGAAATTTAAAAAAAAAAAAAAGCCAGTGGATAACAGAGAGTCCAAAGCAACAAATACTTACTACAGCCCAGCCCCCAAATGGCCTTCTCGCCCTGAATCAGACATAGCCCCAGCTCTACCCTTTATGTTTACCCAAAACATGGCCTCTGGCTGGAAGGCAGCAGCACCTTTAAACTCCGCAGGGACCATAAACCTCACTTAGTGTAAAACTGAGGAGGCCACACATGAGGTGGTGTCTCCCCCTCATTCAGCTGCTTCACCCAAGGCCAGATCCAAGGCCTCCCTGTGCCGACATGAATCGTCTTCCCTCGTACTGGGCTGCAAGCTCCATTTTGAACTTACTCCATTCTCAGAGATTTGAATTCGCTTCCAAATTCTCCTCTGTCCGTGTAGGCAGCCGGACTCAGGCCTCCCCAGAGGGCTCTGGGAAGAGCTGGTGGGACTAGAACGCTTCATCTTCCTCCAGCAGAGTCGTTTTCTTGCACTTGGTGGCTTTGCTCTGCAAACATAGTGCATCTTATTCCATACAAATCTGTATCTACCCCAGAGCTGAATGTTGGCCTTAACTGGAGACATAATTTTGCACAGACCCGAGGAGGACACCTCCCTGACCCCAGCCCTGCTACATGCCGACAGGGGAAGGAAATGCTCACCTCTACAGCTAATTTAACCCAGCTACTAAAAAGAAGCCCCCCTTTATTTTTCTTCTGAAACCACACCTGCAAACTGGGCCCTAATCAGGCCCACTACCCACAGTGGCAGAAGAGAAATCTAAATTATTTGCCTGAAAGCTGGTGCTGGAAGGTGAGCATGCTAAACAGCTTTCTTCCAGGTCTCCTTTTTTTTTTTTTTTTAACCTTTCAGCAAAAAACCAACAAACTCTCAACAGATTATGTTGAGTAGACTTCTTATGCTGGGCTTTAGTCTTCCCTCTGCCACACAGGGAATAACATGAATTTAGATTTTAAAATTAATTAAGAAAATACAGGAAAGAAATGTTTGTGAGGAATGAGTGGAGGGAGGTCAATAAGCTAATAATCTTTTCCTCCAGGACCCCGGCATCCGATTATATTACAGGCACCGCTCCAAATCTTTTTTTTTTCCTTTCATTCCACAAACCACTATCCAATTAGTTCTTGTTTCCATAGCAGTTACTTCCAGAAACTGCTGATAGGACTCCTCAGAGGAACCAAGCCACACAAGGCCACTCCAGTCTAACTTGCACACTTTGGGTGTCCACGGTCACTAGGTTCCATTGTAATTTTCTATAAATGGTGCACCCTCGAGATAAACAAGTGGGAGCTTACAGATTTTCAGTGACTGCTGCTTACATCTGGATTCATATGAGCTGCCTCTTTTGGTATAATTTGAGTATTTCTTTGTATCAAGGGATCTGCCGGCTTATGAGTAGGTTACAGATAGAGATCCATATCCCACCAGCCAGCAAGACCTGTCAGTCTCCCCAGATTGATGTGTAAAGACGCCAGAAGAGAGGTGTCATGTTCACAAGGAATGGGCAGAGTTACTTGGGGTCATGGCTCTCATAGCTCTTTTCTGGCCTGGACTCAAGATGATGGGGAGGCATACATGAAGCCGGCCACACTGGGGTGCCCCAGGAAGAGCCCGTGCTGACTTAAGTGGCTTGTTGGTGGCTCAGAGCTTGCGGCTGTCTCATCTGTAATTGAACAGCCATCCCCTCACTCTGTGCCTTTACCCATTTTAGCCTCTCATCACCTTGGAGGGAAGCATATCATTCAAGTTTACTTCTGAAGGGATGAACACCATCACAGTCCAGGTCTCTGCTGGGAATGCCATCCTGCAAGACACGAAGAGCATCGCAGTGTATGGTGAGTGCCCATCTGCGCCAACCCCTTGCTGGCCGCGAGCTCGGATGAGGTAGCGTGGTGCTTTGGTCCCACAGGCCCCCCTGGCTCGTGACCTCTACCCGGAGAAAAGAGGGTAGTGGTGAAGAAAGAGCTGAGTCATGTCTGATCTCCTCCTTTGGGAGAGAGATGGTTCACCGGCATAGTTTTTGTCGTAAGACCCCTGGAGCACTTATTGGTTTGTTTTCTGAAAGTGGCTCTGGTGCACATAGGGTGACTATACACTTGCTCACCTGACGAGGGGCCGAATGAGTTTCATTATCTGTAAAGCTGATTCATTCCATTTGGTATTTTGGTGATGTTTGAATATCTAAAACCCCCATTATAAAAGAAAATAGATCATATTGAGGCATTTGTTAAAGTTCAACTTTAAGGGGCACCTGGGTGGCTCAGTCAGTTAAGCGTCTGACCCTTGATTTCAGCTCAGGTCATGATCTCACAGTTCATGAGTTTGAGCCCCACATCAGGCTCTGCGCTAATGGTGTGGAGCCTACTTGGTATTCTCTCTCTTTCTCCCTTTCTCTCTGCCCCCATCCTACTCATACTTCCTCTCTCTCTCTCTCTCAAAATAAATGAATAAACTCAGAACAACTAAGGTTTAACACTAAGAGTCTTGATTATAAAAAGAATCTACCAGTATCTAAATATTCTGAAGATATCTTCCACAAATATATATCCTTAAAAAAAACTGTTATCGATTAAAAGCAATGTCATGTGGAGGTCATGTATCATCATTGACTGGATGTCAGTGGAACAAGCAACAATATAGAACAATCTGCTAATATTTGGGGAAGTTGGACATAGAGTATTGCACAGAATGAAAATTTACTGAAATGGTTAAGATCACTGACAGCAAATGGGGGATTAAAGACATTTTATACAAATCGGTCTCATTTTGGTAAAATTTTTTTTGACACCGAAAGATAGAGAGGTATGCACTGAGTGTTATAGGTGGATGGTGAAAATTATTGTTAATATGAATATGCATCATGGAATATTAAAATTTTAAAGTAGATAGGAAAGGTAAATGCTGTGCAGAGAGAGAGAGAGCAAAGGGGAGGGACGAAGGGAGGGCAGATGAGACCAGGATTGAGACAAAGAGAAACTAACTAGTGGCCCAAATATTATCAATTGTCCCAGTCCCAAAATTAATTGGCTCTGATGCAGGTACTGCCTTTCATTTCTCATCTTGCCACCTTGACCTTCAAATGCAAAAAGCAATTTGTAAGCACTTTTGAACAAGTCTAAGGACACTATTCCTTGCATGGCTGGGTGTTAGAGTCATAACATGTCCTCCCTCCTCCTCTCCCCTCCCCTACCTCTACAACCCCCCCCCCGGGGGGCCCTGCAAGCGGCTTGTTAAGCCCAGACAATAAGTGGAAGCAAACCAGGTCTGTGGTTTTCCTCACAAGGTCCCGTCAGCAAGGCGACCTCTCAGCCAGGTGACCAAAATGGGAGTCTGTTTGCCCTCTTTCCTTTTCCTTCCTATACTCGGTGAATGCACCGAATCCTCATGATGGCCCTAGCATAGAGGAGGTGCTGTTAATGCTCTCGTTACTTCACCGGGGCAGAAAACTTGCCCCAGCGAGTGCGTGGTGGAGCTGGGCTTCTGACTCTGCCCATCCAGAACTAGGGCCCATGCTCTGAAATTACCCACTAAATAGCTCGCATGTCTTTTCCACCTGAGACTCCCTTCCTCTCTTTCCTCCCTGGATGTCGTGTCACTAACGGGCACTGACCCATGACTCCCAACAGATGTCCTCCTAGTTAAGCATATCAGCAACCTCATCAGAAGCACAGAGAGAACGTTAAACCTAGGTCTTTGGCCTTACCTGACTCATCGCATCATTTCACAGATAGGAAATTGTAGCCCAGAAACAGGAAATTACTAGTTTTAAGTCATTCTGCTATTCAGTGACAGCTCTGGTAATAATAATAATGGTGATGGTAGTGGTAGAAATTAACATTGACAAAGCCCTTACCAGCACCTGATCAAAGCACTTGATACATAAGATGTTTTATTGAATCCTCTGAGCAGACTTATGAGCAATATGCTGTAGTTACTATTTTTCAAATGACAAAATAGGAGATAAGTATCATAAACAGAAAGAGCTTAGGAATTTGAATCCAGAGGGAATGTTTCTAACCACCTTCCACCCCCTTGCCAGGCTCAGTTATTCTTCTCCCTAAAATGTCTTTAAAGGTGTCATCCAAGAGTGGATCACTCTCCATCAAATGAGCTGTCTTCGCTAAAATTGTCTCTGTATCCAAAGCTTGAGCAAGGCAGTGATTTTCCCTCCTCTAACCAAATTTCTGAGCAAACATCCTTTATTTTTCTTCCGTTAGATGAAATGTCAGAGTTTCGGGCATATTAATTACTAGAAAATCTTTTTTTATGTTTTTTATATTTTATTTTATATTTGAGAAAGAGAGAGAGAGAGAGAAAATGAGCAGGGGAAGGGCAGAGAGACTGAGACAGAATCTGAAGCAGGCTCCCGGCTCCGACAGCTTTCAGTACAAAGCCCAATGCGGGGCTCCAGCTCACGAGCAATGAGATCATGACCTGAGCCAAAGTCAGACACCCAACCGACTAAGCTGCCCAGGAGCCCCTATATAACTAGAAAATCTTAATAACATGCGTGACCTATTCAAGACACATTATATCACACAGAGTTAGACAGGCAAGATTGAACTCAACTCATATAAAAGTCAGGAATATTTTTAAACCCTGGGATAACCTAGTGGAAAAATAATGGAGGAATTTGAAGGTGGGGGATTATCAATAATTAGGCTGACTGTGTTTTATTGGTGCTCGTGAGTGTTAGGCTCCTGCCGTGTCACGGACACACATCTGTTGTATCTGCCTGCCTTTGTTCGTTCCTTTCTTCCTTTCTTGGTACACAAACAGTATGTCAATCTTATTTTTTTTGTATTGAGAAACAATTGATGTATAACATTGTATTAGTTACAGGTATACAACATAATGATTATTTGTATATATTGTGAATTGACCCCCACAAGTCGAGTGAACCTCCAGCCCTATATATAGTTACAATTCTTTATTTCCCTCATGATGAGAACTTTTTAGTTGTCTTAGCAATTTTCAATATTCAATGCAGTATTAATAGTTACCATATGACATAGTTACCATGTCATATATTACATCCCAATGACTTACTTATTTTATCCTAGAGACTGTACCTCTTTACCCCTCACTCATTTTGCCCACCTTCCAACTCCTAACTCTCGCAACCACAAATCTGCTCTCTGTATCTGAGGTTGTGTTTTTGTTTTTGTTTTTTCTAGATTCCACATATAAGTGAGATCTTACAATGTTTGTCTTTCTCTGTCTGATTTATTTTACTTAGCAGAATACTCCTAGAATTCCTCCATATTGTCAGCAGTGACAGAATTTCTTTCTTTTTTATGGCTGAATAATATTCCATTGTAGGTGTGGACCACACTTTCCTTATCCACTCATCTGTTCGTGGACAGTTAAGTTATCTCCATATCGTGGCTGTAGTAAATAATGCTGCAGTGAATATGGGGGTGCCGATATCTTTTCAAGTTACTATTTTTGTTTCCTCCAGGTAAATAGGCCAAAGTGGAATTCCTAGATCATATGGTCGTTCTATTTTTAATTTTTTCAGGAACTCCATGCTATTTTTCTATCTTTCTTGATGGTTGCATTTCAATGATATGGTTCCCAGGTGCCTAAGAAAGACATTCCTGGGTTGGAGAAGATGTGCATCTCAAAAAAGGAGAGAAGGAATCTACAACTGCAATTTTCTAAAGTAAATGCTCTCAGAAAAGGGAGGTCAGAGGCTGTGGTCAGGAAGAAATTTCCCTAAATTTAGTCAAGCTGAGGGGAACGTTAAGTCCATTGTGGTCAGACTGAAGGAATCATTATATTTGGGAAATTAACTGGGAAGAGATTGTCCATCCAAAGCCACAAAACAGACTGTTGGAAAGAAAATCTAGTTTTCATTGTTTCCCTTAATTTGCTCCAGGGCACAGGTGTGCTTTTAAATACAAAAGAAAAATGTAAATGTGCTGCAAACACATGCACACACGCACACACACACGCATACACACACACACATCACACAGTTGGCCTGTGAACAACAGGTTTGAACTGTGCAGGTCCACTTACATACAGATTTTTCTGATAAATACAGTACAGGACTATAATGTATTTTCTCTTATGATTTTCTTAATAACATTTTATTTTCTCTAGCTTACTTTATTGTAAGAATACTGTATATGAAACATAACACACAAAATATGTGGTAATAGACTACTCATGTTTTCATTACGACTCCTATTAATAGTTAAGACTCTTCTTAATAATTAAGATGCTATTAGTAGTTAAACTTCAGGGTGCCTGGGTAGCTCAGTCAGTTAAGTGTCTGACTTCATCTCAGGTCATGATCTCATGGTTCATAAGTTTGAGCCCAGGGTCAGGCTCTGTGCTACAGCTCAGAGCCTGGAGCCTGCTTCGGATTCTGTGTCTCTCTCAGTCTCTGCCTCTCCCCTGCTCATACTCTGCATCTCTCTCTCTCTCTCTCTTTCTCTCTCTCTCTCTCTCAAAATTAAATAAAATTTAATAGTTAAGCTTCTGAGGAGTCAAAAGTTAAATGTCAATTTTTGAGTACCAGGTGGGGGATGGCATCCTAACCTACATGTTGTTCAAGGCTTAACTGCATGTATTAATTTATTTATTCATTCATTCAATTCTGCTATTTACCTTTTTCAGTGCTCCCACATGCATCCCCTGTTTGCTGAGTAAACTGAAGTGTACGGCTCCTGTGCCCCACTAATGGGCTCACTAAGTTATTACAGAGAGAGCTGTGTCGTTTTTCTGTGGGTGTCTGTTTACTGCGATAAACACCTTCCCTTATAAGACTGAGTTTCTATGGTTTGGCAAGAGGTTCAGGGAAAATTAAAAAAAACATCAACTTCTATCTTTAAACTGAAAAGTTAGGGCTCCATTGGGCCTTCTGCTGTCCATGCTGCTAGTTAAGATGCATTTCATTATTCTCTATCAACACTGAGGTGGTGGTATTCATATGAGTGACCAGTGTCTCACAGACAGACAGGCTTTGAAAAATAAGACTTTGGAATAAGCTAACCACCATCCTACAAACCTTGTAATTTAAGAGACATCAAAGCCCATGTCTGGTAAGTCTTCAGCATTGTAAGGAAATGCAGAAGTGGGCTCTTATGTTTTCTGAATATATAATTGGCATTGCCAATGTCACTGAGCTGCTACCGAAACATGAGGACATGCTTAAAACCGGAAAGAAATATAGTACATGCATAAATTACAGAGAGCCTCCAGTGAAGTTTGTGCATTTATTTATCGAGCAAAAATTTATTAATTATGTGACTTGAAAAACCTACCATGTGCAGGCCAGGAACACAGAGTTGCTGTCCTCGTTGACCTAATATTTCAGTGTGGGAGACAGACAGTAAAAACAAAATACCTCACCTAGCCAGAAGTATGAAGATGACAAATAGGGTCATATGATGAAGGGTGTCTGAGGTAGCGGAAGGGAGGATAATTCAGGTTGCTAGTGGCAAAGGCTTCTCCCAGGAGAGACTGAACAAGGAGAAGCCGCCTGTGCCGTATCTGGGGAAGTAGAGGACTGCTCATGTGGGAAGGAGCACGGCAGCATGCAGGAGCAGGGGCGCGACAGGTCCTGGAGTGCAGGGAAGACTTAGACGGGAGGCAGGAGAGAAAGCCTGTACCGGGCTATGTGGGGCTATGAAGGTCATGGTTAAGAAGCTGAATTTTTATTCTAAATGCCATGTCGGGCCACTAGCAGGTTTTAGGGCAGCAACATGACCTGACTTTTACTCTGCTAAGGTCTCCAGAGCTGGGCTCTGAAACTCGTCACTGTGCTTGGGCCGAGGCTGTGCCTCCCATGGGCTGATCCCAGCTAACAACACAGTGTGACAGGGATATTAAAGCAGACCCATTCCCGGGATGCAGGGCACTCCTTCATCGCCGATGCGCCTTCAGAGACTCCCTGACGGTCCTGCTGAGCCTTCCTCACGCTGCAGGACGGTCACCAGGCCTTCCTCCCTCTCCTCCATAAGTGTCACATACGCATCTTGGTACTGAGGTTCTCCGAGCTCCTCTGGCTTCCCGGATTCTCCCCGTCAGACCCTTGCTTTTGTCAGCCCATCTTACTTTGCGAGTAAGGACCCAGGGCCCTGAGGACCAAGATGAACTCAGGGGAGTTCTCCAGGGGCTACGGAGACAGTCAATAAATTATTTGGGTTAAGGAGCTTAAAATTCCATCAAATGAAAGGTCCATACAAACAAAACATAGCAACAGAATGATGATGATAATAATTATGATCATGTAATCACATAATAATAACAATAAGAAGAGGAAGACAATCATATGATGATAATGAAGATATGTACAAGGCACAATAGTGCCCTAAAAAAGGACACTGAAACATGGTGGGGAGAGTATTCAGTTGGTTAAGTGCTTGAACCAGAGCTTGAATACTGTGCCTGGAGATAGAAAGGATGAGGTGCTCCTCGGAAGGGACAGACGGTGTGTGCAGAGGCTCAGGGTCAGAAACTCGCCGTGCATTCAGAGCGCGCCGGGGCTTTGGTGTCCAGGAGTACACAGTCCAGAGCTAGGAACAGTGTGCAAAGGCTGTGGAGCGAGGCATGGGCCAGACCTAGGGCTTTGGTTTAGAAAATGAAGTCTGGGAGATGTAACAGATTTAGAATGGGATAGATTTTCCTTCCAGAAGGCTCTCTTTTGCAACTGTGGAGGAAATAGACCCATTAGGTAGGCTTTGCATAAAACATAAAATACAATACACTTTTGAGAAAGCTCATGGACTTACAGTGGTCACCCTACTGTTGTCTCCCCAGAGGAATTCCGGTCCCTTCGCCTGTCCTTCTCTCCGAACCTGGATGACTACAACCCTGATATCCCCGAGTGGAGGAGGGACATCAGCCGAGTCATCAAAAAGTCCCTGGTGGAAGTGAGTGCAGACAGTTCCTTCCCTTGTCCCTTCCAGAAGCTGCATGGTAAGGCCCCTCATGCAAAGAGCTGACAGGCAAGTGCTAGAGCCCGTGAAAGGTCTGGCTAAGCACCTGCTGTCTCCGTAGTGGACTCCGGCATAGGCAGACGCAGCATAGTTGCTCAGGGCAGGAAGATGAGACTGAACGGACACATGGTCCTTATGCCTTGTGAAACCTGTCTTCTGCTTGGAGAAGAAAAACCTGAAAATGTATGACCATCCTATTCATGCAGCAGGGTTCCTGATCGGGTCATTAGTAAGTGTTAAGATCAGCCACCTGCTCAACACTGACGGGACTCATCATCGATACAATTAGTGAGAGCAGCCCTGGGCTCTAGCCCCACGGGCAGTGAGCACGACACAAGACGGTCAGCCGTCTCTCTCTGTGTCTCTTCTTTTAAAGGCATTTAGCTCCTGCAACCGCCCCAATGAGAGGGTATTATTGTCCTTATTTTGCAGGCAAAGCAGCTGAGTTTCAGAGATTCAGTAACTTGTTTAGGTCTCACAGCTAATAAGTGATGAAGCTACTGAATTGGAGTGAAGAGCCTGAGTCCGATGTCTGGGCTTGTACACATATAACACAGCCCCCAAGTTTTCTGGGAGAACACCGAGGTGGTGTGGTTTATCCCTGTCTGAGTATCACTGATAATTTGGGAAAACACTTTCATTCAGGCACATCTCCCCCTGAATACGCCACTTTCATGAGTGAGCAGAGAAACGGGGTGTCTTCTCAGGGAGCTGCATGGATTTATTGCACAAACCCAGAAAATCAGAGATGAGCTATCTCTCCCCAGGGTATCTTCTCGGCCTAAAAAGTAAATCAATTTAGGGTGTTTTAGACGTTTCCTGGACCCAGCACATCATGCCTGTGACACATAGAGCTGATGGGTTAAAGGCATTCAGATAACCCTGCTCAGAAAACAGATCTCGTGTCCAGCCTGCTGGGAAAGGCCTGGCCTTGCCCCCATTTGTGCCATTATCTCTGTTGATATTTATGTAGCTTTTAACAATATTCCAAAAACTCTTCTCAGTGCTTTGCATTTTTTAGCACATTTAGTCACAAAAGAACCAGCTTATGATGTAGGTACCCTAGTAATTCCCATTTTGCAGCTGAGTAAACTGAGCATAGAGACCTTGGGAATCCTGCCCTCGGCCATACACTATTAAAAATCAGACTCTGGGATCAGACCACTCCCGTGGTATCCTAAGCGCTCCATTCTGTGGCCATCCTTTGCTTTGTTACATGGAGAAACAGGAATACATGGAACAGTGGGTGGAGAAGGGCCACCTTCCTGTGCCTCTGTGTAAATGCCCCCTCACCTTTGTCTTTATGACTCACTACCACTCACCATCCAGGACTTCGACGGTGGCTAAATGTCGTGGCCACCAGGGGGTGCAGCTAGTAGACTACAGGCCCCCTGGACTAGATCCTTCTGCCCTTGGAGCTGTCTGTCCCTGGTATGACAACTGGTTTCTCTCCTGTGCCGTCCAAGAGAGATGGCTCACACCCCTCAGTGAGCCCACAGACCCCTTCCCTCCATCTGCAGCCTCCTGGGGATCCAAGTCCCTGGAGGCCGCCCAGGTAGCTGTCGGACTCCCCCGGGTGATTTATCAGCCCGGCGTTAGCTCTGCGGGACAGGGCTTCCAGGCTGCTTTCTCTTCACATTTATAGTCTAGGGATCACATCCCCTGGGGCTCTACCTTTCCACCAGTTGTCCAGAAGGCTAGAAATTCCTGCTCATCAATATTTCCAGGCCGCTGCCTCGCATAATCAGCTAAACGCAGAATAAACATGTCGACTCAACATCTGTCAGGACAGGGTGTTGTAGGGTCGAGGGGCCAATCCCTTCCAGTTTCAAAGACTCCTTGGCTACCCAATGTCAGCAGGCAGCTGACCCAGCCTCTGGCTCCTAGCATTCCACCCTGTCTTTGAGATGAGTGGTTACACTCGACTACTTCCATAAGCCCTCAGGTACCATACTGTCAGTTGAGTTCTAATAAACCCTATAAGAGATACAACTGGGGTCAATTTCTTTGCAGGTTTTTTTCCTATTTACTATGTAACAAAATATGGACTAAAAATCAGTTACCGTTATCTCATCAAATGGGATTTTTCTATTGGCACTTCACAGTGAAATCTTTAATCAAACATCATTCCATCAACATTTTTTGCATAGAATGTGGATGGTTCAGCTGTCATGTCTGAGTTTAAAATCAAAGAGGGCCATAAAAGAGGGCGTTGGCTGGGTTTGGGGCTGCCACATGTAAGCGTCAGGCGAAGGCAGGCAGTACAGCCTTGCTGAAGAACGAGGGCTTCATGGCCAGAACAAAGTTCCAAACTCAGGGTCACCACACACTGCCCAGGTGCCCTTGGGCCATCTGCTATCTGTCCTGCGGCAGAAACAGAGATGCGGCACCCACATGCCTTGGGGAGAAATCCCTGTCTTCCCCCCTGGAATGCCATTGGCACAGGCGTCAGCTGCCTTGCGTCATGTCACTGCCCCTTTTCAGAAAGCTCACGCCCTTCCTGCCTACCCACCTGCACCCCGCCCATGCTCTCTGAGCCCTCCTTGCTTCACCAGGCTTCTCACCACCATTTCCTGCAGGACTTACAGGAGCTTCTGTCTCTCCCTCAGGCCACAGGGGTCCCAGACCAGCACATCTTGGTGGCAGTGCTCCCTGGCTTGCCTACTGCCGCTGAGCTCTTTGTCTTGCCCTATCAGGATCCGACTGGAGAAAACAGAAGGTCAGCAGAGGACCTGGAGCAGGTGAGTCCCCCAGGTGACATTCCCCAGAGATCTGAGCCACACCCCCACTGGGACCGGCCACCAGCACAGCAGCTCTGAGGGCACCAGACTCGAGAGTGAGCACAAGTGCTGTTTCTCATCCATAGTCTGGGGTTCCTAACTGCAGCGGCATGCAGGAGTGGTCACTGTAGGCAGTGGCTAAACTGTGCGGAATGTATCTCCACACTATAGAACATGGTATCTACAATGAATTAGATAAATCTGTGTGATAGATTGTCCAAGATATTAAATGGGAGAAAAAGCAAGTCGCTGAATACTACATGGAAGTTGAACCCATTTACTCCTTTTCTTACTTTTATCACAAGTGCATCATGAGAATCAAATGGTGTGACATGCACGATGTCTTTTTAAAAGGTGGGACTTGTATACAAATCATGAGTCCTCTATCACCACCATGTGAAGATAATCTGATTTGTGTTTATAATAAATGAGGTAATGTTAGCTCCATGTAACCTCTAGTGGTTGTAAGGGGCCCATTTTTTCCCTCATGTCCACCATCTTCTGCAGTATGAGACTGGTGTGTGTGTGTGTGTGTGTGTGTGTGTGTGTGTGTGTGTGTGTTTCTCTTTCCTGGACCTTCGATCTTTGGCCTCTCGCCCTCTTCTTTTTAACTTCAAAAGCTTCTTTTATCTGTGTAGTGAAGATTATTGGTATTATGCTGTTTCTCATTGTCTTCTTCCTCTTCTTCCTGTTCTCCCTCTCCTTCCCCTTTCCCCCTTTTCATCATCTATTTAGTTAAAATGATCAGTCTTGGTCTGGTTACCCCATTAGAGACCACATGGTTTTGGTTTCTCAGTTCTTTCTGGCAGAAAGATTGAAAATAGGATTCTTCTCAGGCTCTGAATAAATACTGGCTCTTTCCCCTCAAGCACAGTTTGCTTAGAATGAGCCCATAATCTAGTCCCACAATCTGCAGTCTTCCAGGATGGCTCGAGAACCTCCTATAACGACCTTATGACAACAACCCCACACTACAGCCTGGCCCCCCTCCCCACACACACCCTCCTTTGGACCCTGCTTTCTCACTTGGCACCGGGCTCACCTCTATAATTCCCTCCCTGCACGAGTGAAGAAGAAGAGAGCCATCCTGGAGAGCCTCGTTGACGTCCATTTCCTAGGGAACTGCAGTTGAAGAGCCGGCAGCGGGGGTCCATCAAATGTGCTTCTGACCCCCTCAGCCCTGGCACTCAGCTTCCCATTATTTTCCACACGTTATCATCTTCACCTGCACTTGGTGGGAGCAAGAACTGGACTGCCTCCTCTCCCAGCACCGCTGAGAACCTGGGCGGGAGGTACATCAGTGTCCACAGCCTTAGGCAGGAAGACACACAAGTGTTCCTCCTCTGGAAATCTTACCAGCTGGCCATGAAATGCAGATTCTAGTCTTTTCAGGTATGGAAGAGAGTCCAGATGTAGAGCCAGCTAACTTCCTGTCCCATCATCTGTGCATCTCTCTTTCTCACACTTTCTGTTTTTTCCTAAAAGTGTCCTATTTTCTTGATGTTCTTATGGGAAATGTGGACAGAAGAGAGGTATGCTCTCTGAAGCTTCTTTTGTTTGTGTAGGAATATGTCTTGTTTGGGCTCTTTTCTCTGGAGTTCTTGTTTCATTTTATTCTCTCTCTCATCCGAGTTCCCCCTCCAAAATTCTGAGAGTTGAGTGGCTGTCCCTACGGCAGGCTGGTGTCACTGATGAACCATTGAGTCAGAAGTCTCAAGGCAGTTGGCTTGTTTGAAGGCTGTGTGACTTAGCATGTGGCACATATTGTGGGGAGATTAGCCATTTTATTAGAAAGAACACATTGGAGGAGAAACACGTAAGCCACGTTTCTAGTCTCAGCTCTGATATCCATTATTTCCATTATTTATAGATGAAGTGATTTAGGACAAGAGAAGTTCAATAAATTTGCCAAAGTCACACAATCTTAATACCCATTTTATATGGTTTTTGAGAGAACATTAAGGAAATGATATGCAAGGTGCCTGAGTGGCTCAGTGAGTTGGGCGTCAGACTCCTGGTTTTGGCTCAGGTCGCAGTCTGACGGTTGGTTGGTGGGTTTGAGCCCCACATCTGGGCTCTGAGCTGTCTGGTAGCACAGAATCTGCCTGGGATTCTCTCCCTGTCCTTCACTCTTTACCCCTCCCCTGCTTGTGCACTCGCTCTCTCTGTCTCTCTCTCTCAAAAATAAATAAATAAACAAATAAATGAATAAATAAATAAATAAATAAATGATATGCAAAGTACTTAGCTTATAGTAAGTGCCCAATATGTGGTAAAGACATGATGGATACATTTGTGGACATTTTATGATAAGAGAATATATGGAAGTACAAAAGAAAGCTTCTTTTTAGGTTTTTTGTTTTTTGGGGGTTATTTTCTTTGAGAAAGAGGCAATGTGAGTGGGGGAAGGGTAGAGAGAGAGGGAGAGACAGAATCCCAGAATCCCAGGCAGGCCCCACACTAGCAGCACAGAGCCCAGTGTGGGACTTGAACTCGCAAAACCCCGAGATCATGACCTGAGCCGAAACCAAGAGTCCGGGACTAAACTGACTGCACCTCCCAGATGCCCCCAACAGGAAAGTTTAAGGTTGTGTAAGAGAATGTTGGGTTGGCCAAGGGCATGTACTGAAGAAAGGTGCTGGTGAGAGTAATAAAATGAGAAACTGAGAGGAGAATGAGGATGGGCACAGATCGAAATAATGTGCATGAGTGCCTGGGCAGTAGCAAGGAAGCCCCGTCTGAGTTTCCAAGTGGATTTGCAGCAACAAGGGAACCAAAGTACCAGGCTAGCAATTATCAGTCTGTTTAAGGAAACTACCAGTGTATCGACCTTGTCTAGGAGTCAAACCAAGCAAATACCAAACGCAGCACACAGGAAGTCAGCGGGTGCGCTTGTTGTAGGGAAGGTCCTTACCCTGATTTAAAACATCCAGTAATGAGATCAGCATCTAAAACTGAGCCATGGGTCAAGACGCTGTGACACATGGCTGCCATTGGAAACCTGTAGTTTTCCACCTAAGTGGCTCCTTGGACCCTTCTCTCTGACTCAGTCTCTTTAAAGTGAAGGAATTTGAGGTCCCAACACAGAGAAGCCAGTCACTTGCCTGAGGCGACACAGCTTCTGTTTCTACAAGGCACTCAAGCCCACAGCCCCCGACTCCGCCTTGCTGCAGACATGGATTGGATACCACTTTGCTAAAAATACCAAGGCGGTTGCCCCAGGAAATGAGTGAGAAATGTTCTCTTTTGTTTTGAGTTTTTGAATCTTTATTCTTTTTATTTCTGATGCAATTGACAGATATCTAATTTAAACCAACTTAAGGAGACACAGTGACATTATGAGCTTATTTCTTTGGAAGGTCCAAGGATACAGTGCAGGTATGGATGAATTCAGAGCCACCCAACACCCTCCTTCTTCCCTCTTTCCCCATCTCTTTGCTACCATATGGACAATCCCCCTGAGAACGAAGCCAGTGTGCAGAAAGGCAGGGATGGCCACAGGAAACTCCAGCCTCTATTTAGTCAGCCTGTCAGCCCCACTCAGGAAGCACTCCTCCTCCCCCAATAGCAGCATAGGCGCTGCAGGTGCATAGTTGGCACCAGCTCAGCCTGGGTGAAGCGAACATCTCTTATAAGTCCCACAGTCGGACGGACAGAGAGCCGGCTCTGATATGCTGCCTGGATCAGTGGTTTGGGAAGCCTCTCCAGAATCAAGTGGACAGAGAATGGAAAGGGATATTCTTCCTTAAAGAAAAATAGGGAGCGATAAGTAACATCAGGCAGACAAATGCAAGTGACTCCCTTTGTAATAAATGCCACAGAAATTTTAAATAAATGCAAAGCTAATCCAAACAACAGGAAGGGACACCCTCCCCACCCCGCCCAGAAATCCACACTCAGATCCCAGAAGGAACTTGGGAAGGGCTGATCTTACCCCTCTCTTAATGCTTCAGCTGCTTTCTTGTAAATATACAGCACAGAACTCCCAGCAGGGGAAGAAGTGGGACCCTGGCCAGATGGACCCAGAAGATTGAGAGGGTGAGGCCCCAGCAAAGGGCCCTTGGCTCTCCTCCCTTAGCTTCCCCAGGGGAACAGCGATGCTGGCTCAGATCAAGCTATCTTGTCTGTGAAATAAATTGAAAATTCCTCCCAGTGAGAAGTACTTGACCTAGTTATCAGGATAACGTGGGCAGGGTTAATCAAGCGACCTCTGTCTGGGAGGGTTCTCCTAGTCTCTATTTTCGATCTCTGGAGAGTAAGAAAAGGCTTACTTGCCCTTAGCTGGCCTCATCAGGGATAACACATCCTGCTTCCCCAGGAGCTCAGGTGTGGAGCACACTCCCCTCACCCCCACCCTGTACGCCCTTGCTTCTGAGTCCTCTGGCTCTTCTGGAGGCAGGAAAGACCATCCTGTTCTGCCAAGGTTGTTTGTGATGCTGTGCTGGGGAGATAGGGAGCCAAATGTTGTCTTGCAGAATCCTTAAAGGGCATGAAAACATTTAAAGGAAACAAAACATTTATGGAAAAAATGTCAACCACCAACAATGAATTTCCTCCTTGACTGTCTCTCTTACCATATACATTTGACAGATGAGAATCCAAACTCCAGGGGCACCTGTGACTCAGTTGGTTAAGCGTGCGACTTTGGCTCAGGTCATGATCTCACAGTAGGTGGGTTCAGCCCCTGCACTGGGCTCTGTGCTGACAACTCAGAGCCTGGAGCCTGCTAAGGGTTCCCTGTCTCACTCTATCTCTGCCCCTCCCCCACTCACATTCTACCTCTCTTCACCTCTCAAAAATGAGTGTTAAAAAAAAAATTTCAAAATCCAGAGAAAGGAAAGGTATCTCTGGAAATGGAACAATCTACTAGTAGCATTTTAAGAGATTAAAGATTCAATATGAAATATAATTGATAATTTCAGACTCTTACCTGCATAATCTGTCCTGTCCAGATTATTTTTAACATGGGGAGTTGAATTATATAGCTACTCTGGGGTTCACAAGGAAGAGCATTAAAGCAGGAAACTATAATTGAAAGTTGATTAGGTAAGACTTGGACCAGAAGGAATGTAGCAAAGGGAGACAGAAATTTAGAGCTGGTGATGGGGAACACAAGGGAAGGAAATATACATAACCAGTGTGTTTCTTCATTATATCACCCAGGAAACTTCTCAGGTATTTTAATCAAGCCTATTCTTTTGACCTAAGAAGGAAGGGAACTGAGTAAGCAAGCTAGTGTTAGGTAGAATTCGTGTTTGGTTCTATTGCCCTCCCCATGATTTAATCCCAAAATCATACTGTATGAAGTAGGAAAGACCTCTCTGTTGAATCCAAAAGGATGGTTCTTCAACTGATTTTTGAAAGGACCTTAATAATGTAACAGGATCCAGAGTGATCTACTTGGGTCAGCTCCAAGGTCATTACAGGCAAGTATCATGTACTGAACATGGCACCAGAATGCTATTTAGGTCCAGTAGAGTTTGCATTCCTCATGTCAACTTCGGAGATAAACATTAATATCTTGGCCCAGTGTAGCTTTATCATTGATAAACCTGCCAAAGAGCATTTTGCATCTATAGATTGATCTTGTCACTTTGGATCATAAGTTTCATAGATTTAAAAACTTCTCTGTCCTTAAACTTCTCTTTTTTCATGTTTCAATGTTTGACACTTCCCTTACAACCTGAGAGTGTGTTTTCCCCTATTGGTTTCATTAAAAATTGCTTGGATGTTAAATGTGTTCTTAGTGTGGTAAACATCACTGCTGTTGACTAAATATTTCCAGCTCAGGGCACCAATGTGGCTCAGTTGTTTAACGCATCTGAGTCTTGATTTCAGCTCAAGTCATGCTCTCATGGTTTGTGGGGTCAAGCCTGATGTCAGGCTCTGTCGACAGCACGGAGCCTGCTTACAAGTCACTCTCTCTCTCTCTGCCCCTCCCCAACTCTCTCAAAAATAAATTAAATCAACATTAACAACATGTTTCCAGCTCCCTGCCTTCTGGATACATGATAGCATTGTGCCCTTGAGTCTCCTCAGTGGGCAGAACCATGTGACTGATTCTGGCCAATGTGCTGAGAGCAGAAGTGATTTGTGTCACATCCAAGCGGAAGTATTCGAATGCCAGATGTACACCCTCAAGGGCTCTTTTTTCTCCTGTGGTGCTGTGGATAGAAACATTTGAGGGGGCAGCTCCACCAGCCTGTGTCCCTGTGTGACCATAATGAGCACCAGTGCCTACCTGCAAGGGGTATGAAATGTGAGCTAGAAATACTCCTTCATTGTTTGAATCCTCTGAGATTCTGACACTGTTCCCTCCACCTAACCTAGCCTATTCTGGCTGTTCCACTTGATTTTATATTTTGTGAAGAAAAGAAGGAAGAGAATTGGCATTCTCCCTGTAGCAGGTCCCTCCCACTATGCCCTTCTGATGGTAGCTTTCCCAGCATTTTATTGCATCCCCACGGTGTTTTTAGCTGGTACTTCAAGTGAAACTTGGGTCACCTGCATAGTCCACCACTAGGCAGAGACCAGGAATAATATGTTGTTTCCTTGGTCATGGTTATTTAGCTGAAGGAGAATAGAAAATGGCCTGTGTAGGAGAGCAGCAGGAGAGGATAAGAGCACAAAGGATACATGATATTTGCTAGGACAACACACTTGACTGGACAGAAAAAGAAAAATAAATATATGGAACTGGCTTCAGCAGGTTCAATGTCCCGGCAGCCACACATTATTCCACTTAGTCTCTATCATGCAGGGTTTTGTTTTTTCTCATTTAGGCTGCTGCCACCTTCCCTAGAGAATCCAGCTCATTCCACTCCTTTCGCAGCCAAAGTCTCTTCCAAACATGACACATTGTATTACCTGGGGAACAGGATGTGGCAGACCAGAGGAAAGGGTTGGCCCTTGCCTGTCCACGCAGCTCACGCTGGTCAGCTGACATGGGACTCCTGGAGCGAGCCGTGCACCTCACAGATGAATACGAGTTGGCAGCGTAATTACTGAAATGCTACAGTTTTAGTTTTGTTTGGGTTTTTTCGTTTCCTCAACCTGCTCAGCCAGACCTCTTTCCAAGTATCTTTCGCTCTCTTTTTTGTCACCTGGTTCAAGGAAAGTATTTTTCATGAAAATGCTCCAGGATTAGGAGCCAAACAAAACCAAAGTCTGGTGTCAACTCTTCAACTATTAACTGGGTAAACTTAGGTATGTCTTGTAGGCTCCATGGTCCTTTCCACGGAGACACCAGCAGTAATACCTAAGATATGCTGTGTCAGAAAGATAGCAAAGCATATACAACGGTGCCGATATAAAGTGTTCAGTGCATTTAATTATATGCATTTGTATATTACATAAATAAAAATATAGAACTTATGATCTGATGAAAAATATAGGCTAATTCTGCAAGCGGCGTGAAAAAATTTTAAATATTGTCAAAATCTGTCAACAATTTCATTGTCAGTTATTTGAATAGAGAATTACATGGCTCTGATTGAGATTATTCTTGTATGCACTGTACATTTCATTTAGTTTTGTTCCTGTGCATAATTTCTTTCCCATAGATATGTGTTCTTTATTGCGTGTCCTTTGATGCAAGTTAACTACATAAAACTTACTTTCTGCTTCCAGATTATTTCAGTGTAGCCTGCTTAATTTTGTAAACGATACGGGTAAATGCAAAGAAGTAATGTTACAAACCAAAACAAATCTGGGAAGTTAATTATTTCACCAGAAACTCTCCTGGAGGTTATAAATTAGAAATATGTTGTTCTGATGAACTCTATTTTCTGGTTTAGTCATTTGTATCTCTCACTTGAGGAAAAAACAATCCTCGGGAATAAGAAATAAATATCACTTCAACTGGTTAAACAAGAGAAGTTTTTCTCTTGCAAATAAACATTTCCCTTTTGGCCACAAGTTGGGTTCTGCAAAGCAGGGCAACTCTTCAATTACTTCTGACAGGTCTTTTCTATTTGAGTAAAAATAACTTACTACAAATGTAAAAAAAAATCCCCCTCCCCCACACATATGCATATGTATATAAACACAAAAATGTGTATAAGTATATCCACAGAATTACATTTTTACAAATACATGGTATTCTATTTTACAATCGTAAAAATATATATACACACATATATGCATATGTATATAAACACATATATTTATACATATTTCTGTGTATGTGTCTGTGTGTGTCTGCTTCATAACCCAAACTTTCCTGATTGACCTCTACTAAAAATCTTCTGTCAGATTCCCATAAAAACCTAACCAAATGAATTATAAGATAGAATAGGAATCTATACATTGCAACACTTTAGAGATCATAGAGGAAAACCATTCTATGTAGTCTGTGTTAAAAATCCGTTCCTATAAACCTGGAGCATTCTGGAAGATTCTCCGTGTCCAGGAAAAAGAATAGCCTAATATAGAGGATAAAGTTGTGTTCACCATAACTGTCTCACAACCGTGGTTTTCTGCATGGTTTGCCAAATGAAAGCATTCGAGATGCTGAGCTTGCACTGGATCCCAGGTGCTCAACCCGGGTCACTGACAGTGGTCCCAAGTTCCTCTTGTTAAGCAGCGAAGTTCATCTGCAGGGCAGTTCAGTTCCGCTACCCATCGGAGCTTCTGCCAGGAACTCTGCTTCAAAACAAAGCCATCGGTCCCTGCTTAATTGATTAAAGGATCAATCAAAGGTGTCATTTTGGCAGATCGGTGGACTAAATACAACTCAACAAATATAAAAGGGAAAACACGGTGGTCAGAAAGCATGTAATTAGACTTAAACAGCATACTAAATAAAATATTAAATTGATGATTAGAACATTAGAAGTAAAGCAAGGAGTCCAGATAAAAATAACAGGGGTGTGGCTTGCCCTAATAGCTTTTCAGAAATTGATCCAAAGAATAAGAAAGTTGAGCTGGGATTTCTACATTAAATAAGTAAATAGTTTTACCTTGTCTATAAAACTGTCCTTATGCTATTACTACTGAAATATGGTCCTTTGCTTCTTTTGGGAGTTAACTATTTTGTGGTCCCGAATTCCATAGGTCTGCCTAGGATACCTGTGCCAGCCTGGGGAACTGCTTTAGCTGATGTCCATAAGCGTGAAACATGGATGCCCAATGCATTACCTAGATTGTGCCTTTTATTATCTTAGTGGAACTATATTTACCATTCAGTACATAGTCATACAGTATCTATTCTGTGAAAGCCACAGGACACAATTAGGGGAAGGAGAAGGGAGCACAGATAAGATGGAGTCTGTCAAGAAGTAAAATAAATGCATACAAACCTCACCAGAGCATGTAAATTCTACATAATTACATCTCTTAAGTTTTTATAACTTATGTTATAAAAGTGTAACAAATGCTCTTTCAAAAAACAGGGGGTAGTGTTTTCTAGGATAATACAGGATAAATTTTTACGAGCAGAAATTTTTATATTTACTATTTGTCTTATTTTGTAGGATGTAAACTCAGATCTTGCTTAAAAAATTGTTAGATCTGCATATTCGGAAATAAACATTCAAAATCATACAAGACTCATTTATAGAATTCACAGGATGCCTTGGTAACTGCAGTGATAAGTCTCAGCATGTAGTTGGTATGACAGTTTTGGTGGCACTCACTATGACACTTCTTCTTTCAGATATCAGAACTGCTGATCCACAAGCTCAATCAAAACTCCGTGCACTTTGAGCTGAAGCCTGGGGTCCAAATCCTTGTCCATGCGGCCCACTTAACAGCAGGTCAGTTTCCAGCTCCCTGGCTTCTGGCTAGTGGCTCTAGCAAAGGGGGCTCGCAATCTGTCTTCTCAGCTTAGCAGAACTAGGTGGTACCACTGCTAATGAGAAATAGCGCATCAGTCATCAGAGGTTGCCTTGCCTGACGTTTTTGCCCTAATGGGGACCTGTAAGAATAAGGTAACTTTTCTACTTAGGCACTGGCAAAAACTATCAGGAATCTCCTGCATACATACTCCTAAAATGCTGGCATGCTCTGTCTCAACGCAAGTCTCACAAATAAAGTTAGCCTTACAAATAACTTTTTTCTGATCTTTTTGCAAAACCTTATTTTCAGTGATTTACATTATCAATAATTTTTTTTTCTTTCAGTTTTGGGATAGTGAGTAGAAACAACTAGGACTTAAGAGTTGTACATGCCATAACCAAGATCAACCCTAAGTTACTCATGCATGATCTTTGTATCATTGAGCTTCTGTCTCTTCACCTGCAGAAGGTTGTAGGGGGAGGAGGGGATCCTCCTGCTAAGGCCATATAGAGATCGCAGTGATGATTCAGGTAATTCTGAGTGTATAGAAATGGATACTGTTGTGTTACATTAATAATAAATTAATATTTACTGAGGACTTACTTTCACAGAGTAGAGTGCTGGTGCTACACTGGAATACAAAGCCAATAGGAAATGGTCTCTGTCCACAAAGAACATATAATCTGATTGTGGTGTGGCAAAATTTGGTGGTAGCAGTGGTGGTGGTGCTGTGGGGTTGGAAAGTGGGCAGAGGTGGGGTATCTCAGTGAGTGTAGTGCATAAATGCGTCTATGGAGAGCTGGTATACTCAAGCACTAGATTTTGCAATTTTATGGTCAGACTATTGGTTTCAATCTTGGCTCCCTCACTTACTTGCCATAGAAACCTTGAGAAGAGACTTAACTTCTGAGGTATAGAGATGGCACTCATGCCTATGTCCACGCGATTGTGGGAGGATTAAGTTAATTCAGGTCATGCACCGAGAGCACTGCCTGGCACTAATAAGAGCAAGCTATTATTTTTCTTTCTAGTTTTTGGTTATTAACAATCAAAGTTGTATAGGAAATGTAAAACAGAAATTGTGTGCAGTCAAAATGGAAAAGGAAAAGCCTCATGGAGGAGGTAGTCTTTGGGAAGAACCTCGATGGATGGAAAGGATTGACCTCCAGAGATCATTTCAAGCACCAAAGGCCCAAGGAAGGAGCATGAAAGTCTCCAGGGTTTAGGGGATGGGGAAAAGTGGGGCAAACAAGAGCAGTTTTCACCCCCATTCTCTGATTGTCTGGAGATCTGGAGGTGTGCCTAGGTCTAGAGGAAGGCCAAGGAGGTTGACCACTGGCCTCTTTTCTCCTTGGATCCTTTTTGATCCTTTTGATCAACTTTGTGATCTCTTTTTTTTTTTATTGTTCTTTATTAGGGTTTCATGGACTATTTTATTTAGGAAAAAAATCCCACTGCCTTAAAAAAAATATTTAAAAGTCACTGTTGTGAGGATGAGATATGGAAGTAGAGTGTGGAAATATGCCAGGCTGCCATTTGTACTTATTTGGCGGGTTCTGGGAAGCCACCACGGTGATTGAATGGAGGCATAACTGAGTCAGAGTATCACTTGAGGAAGAGGACTCTGAAGAGCAAGGGGGATTGAGGAGGGCTGGTTTTTCTCTTCTCCAGCCTGTCATCCTGATCCATCCATTGAACAGGCACGTACTGAGTGCCTTCCTACTCTGAGCCGAGCAGTGTCCTCAGCATAGGATAGAGTCTGTGCCTTCATGAAGCTTCCATCCCTGGGGAAGCCCACACAAAGAACAAATTGACAAATGCCCCTTTTTGAGTTATACTGCTGGTGAAAAATGCCATGAAGAAGATGAGAAAGTGTGAGAGCATCTAGAACAATTAAAACCTGTGAGAGCAACTGTTAACCCTCGGGCGTGAAAGAAAGCTGCCAACTTATCTCAGGGCATTTGATGACCTAGATGAGCTTCTTCGGACCAAAAGGTTGACCTTTGGTCGTCGACGAATGGTGGTGACACAGGGCAGTCACACAAGGCTGGTTGTACTGGAAAACAAAGTACCAGGACCTCAGTTGCGCCCATCCTGACAGCCGTGCCGCTGACATATTTTTCAAATGAGTGGAAGCTTAACAACTCCAAATTGTTTTAAATAGATTTACCAATTGGGGCTCCCGGGTGGTTCAGTGGGTTAAGCTACTGACTGCAGCTCAGGTCATGATCTCATGGTTCATGTGTTCGAGCCCCACGTGGGGCTCTTTGCTGACAGGTCAGAGCCTGGAGCCTGTCTTCAGATTCCGTGTCTTTCTGCCTCTCCCTGACTCACTCTCTCTCTTTCTCTCTCTCTCTCTCTTGCTCACTGTCTCTCTCTCTCTCAAAAATAATAAGCATTAAAAATTTTTTAAATAAAAATAGACTTACCAATTAATCCAATTAGACAGTCCAGCTCATTTAGGTGGTAGATTAAACCTCATCAGCCTCTCCTGTGACAGCTAGAGCTCCTTGTTCCCTTTTGGTTCAGAGGTTAAAAACACCTGAGTCTGATACTTCATTCCCCCAACCCTGGGTCTGAAGGGATGTGGCCAGCTAGTCCATCCCTCGTAGTACAAAATTTGCTTTACAGCTACTCAGATTCTACATGAACACTGTCTTCAAGCAACATAATTTCCTGTGGAGTAGCTCCATTTATCAGAAAAAAAATTCCGCTTACCTGGGGCCTCTGTTGGTAAGAGGACCATCGTACGTTAAATGAGGCAGAAAACTAACCCCACTCCTCCGGCTCCGGAGGCCACCTGCATTCCCCACCTCTGCTTCCTCCCACACTTCTCCCACACCAGTTATTTTATGTGCCTGATTTTTATTCAACTGATTATCACATCACACTCCAGACACGGTTCAGAATATTTTGCTGAATTAGAAATCATATTTTAAGTGTTACCTCAGGAAATATTTCCTATAATGACAACAGATAGAGCTGCGATCAGGCTGAAAAATAGGGATCAAAAAAACCAGGTAATTAGCTGAAACTGGTTTGGTCATGGCTTGGCCAAGGGAAAACAATACAGTGAAAGCATCCAAAAGCATCCATGTAGGATCCATAGCTGGAGGTGGGAAAGAAAGTCCATCCTCGATAACCGTGAAGGGTTAATTCCACTAGTGTAAGTTCCAGCTGGCAAGGAATAATGGAAAGTTGGGAAGATCTGGAAAACTTCTCCAATTAATGTTTATAGTTCATTCCACCACTGGGAATTTGGGGGGCAGATATCTGGGAAGAAGTGGTGGCAAAAGGAAGGTACGCTCCTGGAGCTCATGCTGAGATCTGAAGAACCCCCTGCAATCTACATGATGCAAGAGTGCTAAGAGAATAAAATTAAAAATGTAGTTTGAGGCAAAACCCCAATGTAAGAGAGTGAAAAAGTCTGACTTCCGACCACTGTGGCGTATTCAGGGTTCTTCTCTGTGAGATTGGATAGTAGGGCCTTCTGCCAGGATGATTTCCAGACATTGATCAAGCGGCATTATTGATCTTTCTGTTGTGACTGGCTCAGCAACTCGAGTAGATGTAGACTTATATGTAGATAATCAGCTCCGGTTTGAAAAGTAAGGGAAGAGTACGTCAAGGGCTGATGGAATAATGGAGTTGGAAGCTTGCTTGTTGAGTGTCGCAGTGTTCCTCATCACAGTGTTAGAATTGGCTGTACCCACAGGTGCAACATTACCCTTGGCCTGACTTTCACTGCAAAAGACAAGGTTCAGGTGAAGGTGGACTCTCTTTAATGATTGTGATGAGGACGCAAAACACGTGACGGATTGGTTTCCCATTGGAGATTGCGCTTACGTTAGCCCTAGCCGTCTGATGTTATAAAGTATTTGAATAGAGTAGTACATTGTGTCTGCCAAGACGGTGGAGGGAATTCTCCTTTCGCATTTAGAAAATGTGGCACCTGGGGGGGGGGGCGATCAGTGGATTGAGACACTGGCCACAATTTCTTTAAGTTGAAATCACACACTCCTGTTTTAATGGCTAGGAAGAGAAGGACGAAGATCCCTGGGGAAGAGAGGAAATGGTAAGGAAGAGTATTTGAGGCAGAACTTCTACCTCACTCCCATTCCCTGCCTTTCATCCCCCCCTGCAGGCAGGAGAAAATAAGAATTGAAAAATTAAAAAAAAAATGTTAAAGGAAAAAGGACCACTGTTTGCAACATTTCATGTCTCCTAAGCAGGATTGCTAATTCCTTCCTAGGGACCATTACAGCACGTTGCTGCATTCCATTAATTGCTCAGCAGATGTTCAGCAGGCTTCTTTTAAAAATGTTTGAGCCGGAGTATGTTGCTGGTGAAAGAGGCAGTGCATAATTTGGTTTGTCTCCAAGGAAAAAGAACTGTCTCCTTTCAGGAATTTACTGGCCTTATTTTGTTTTTCAAATTCAGTTCCCTGTTTGCTTTTATGGGAACACAAGGTAAGCACTTCTAGGTCTGGGTGTCATTAGAGACTGGATTTAGGTTGTTTCCCCGCACATGTTCTACCTGGGAATTCATTAGCTTTGGTATCTACACTGAGCTCAACTTTGAACGCCGTCTGTGTTTTGTTCTTAGCCATTCCTGCGCTTTTCCTTTTCTCCTCAATTCCTCTTGAGAGCTCAGCCACTCATGACAGCTAGGTTTCTGAAATTCTCTTTGTGGAAAAAAGGGATTTGAAATTGCAAGTAAGTAGGGAGAGAATGAGACTGTTAACAAGAAATTGAGGGAGGGCTGTGGCCAGAGGGGCTCTCTTTGGCTTTTGAGACCTGAAATCAGCTGTGTTTATTGGACAAAGGCCATGATGTTCTGCAACAACCCAGAGAGCGAGAAAAAGGAGTAGAAATCGATCAAGCCAGGTACCGGACTAGAACACTGGTGTTTCGGCTGAAGTGTACCTTTGCTCATGCTGTTTGCAAGTAGAATGTTTCTACTGCCTTTGCCACGTCTCTACATCTGTTAAATCTGTTTGACTTGTAAGGCTTAAATCAATGGCGACATTTGCATGGTAGTCTTTCTAGAGACTTTTACCCAGGATATCATCTATTCCTTCTTTCATCTCACATGGATTTTTTTAAATCTATATTTATCTAGTGATGATGGTAACTATTGTACCTAGCAGAGAACTTGCACACATCAGGTGCTCTGTAACTATTGCTTTTATAAATAATTAGATGTGTAAATAATTTATAACCACTGGAGATATATACAACATCCCATTCCCTCAGTGAACCTTTCGTTTCAGTTTATTTGATTGTGAATCTGTTCCATGACATCCTGCCTCTTAACAAATAACTGGCGAGGGGAGCCAGGTCTTCTGTTCTCCAGTAAGCATCTGAGGAAAACACATATTTGTGTTTTTCTTATGTCATGTGTTCCTTCAGGAGGCATTACAATTGTTTATATCCACAGTGTGGGAAATGAGAAGGTTGAGGAAAAATTAGAGATCAGAGATTAAGGAAACCTAGGGAGGAGAAGAGGGACTGGCAAGAGAGCTGTTCCCGAGGGAGACCGCACGGTTATACGCAGCAGCCTTATTTCCCGGCCCCGGTCACTGGTGGGAGTGTTTCCCATGTACCAGAGTGCCTCACCTCATGGCGGAGCTCAGGGTCCACACCTTAGATTGCACTAGCTCGACTTCATCACACCAGACCTTCTTCAAATCTTTTGTGGCGTCTCCCCTGAGCTCTCACTTATCCATGATTTTACCCTGACCTTCTATTATTCATTGGTATTATTTTTATTTTTCTATATTCTTCTACATTTGAAGAGCTACAATGTCATCCCAGGGAGAGTTTTTCCCAGTAAGACTCACAGGAAGGCTTCAAATCAGATGCAGAGCATTTGATCTCTGTAGGTACTATGGAAGAACAAAGTTAAGCTGTTAAGAAAATAGCCTTAAAATGCCAGTAGTTTTCTCATTGCCCCTGGGGACTTGGAATTTACTCAAGGGTGAGGCCCATTTCACATTCATCATCTTATTCCTCACGTGACAATAATTCCTTATTGCCTTACTTTGCAATTAGTCCTTTAAACCTGTGGCTCATCTGGTGGTGAGATGAGCTGTGACCCCCCACTCACTCCACACTGGCTGGACCTGAGGCACACCAATGATGTGCATGAAGATTTACTAATTCTAAATAAAGATGATGAAAAATATTCCATGCAGAAATAAGGTTCAGTAAAGATGAGCTTTCAGGTTGAATATGAATTCACCAAAACAAAGAGAAAATAAGCATTCCAGGTTGAGGAGCTGTGTTGAGTAGAGGCAGAGCAAGGTGCTATTGTGTGGTTTATATATAAAGTGATGCATAGTTTGACATGGTTTGGGGTATCTAGATATATATCCTTAAACACTCTTTTTTTAATTTTTTTAACATTTATTCATTTTTGAGAGACAGAGAAAGACAACATGAGCAGGAGAAGGGCAGGGAGAGAGAGAGACACAGCCAGGCTCTGAACTATCAACATAGAGCCCGATGTGGGGCTCGAACCCACAAACCACGAGATCAAGACCAGAGCTGAAGTCGGGTGCTCAACCAACTATCCTTAAATATTCTTAGTTGATATATCTACTGAAGGTAAAATTATGAGCATAGGGCAAGCGAGGGATAAATTCAGGGACATCAAATCTGCCATTATTTGATACTCCATTAATGTTCTAACCTTTGTTGTTCATCACCCATGCTTGCTAGTGAAAAATCTTTCAGTAATGCATCCTTGAAATTACAACGTATGATGCATATGGAAAAGGAAAGAAGGGGCAGAAGGAAGGAGGATTTTTTAAATAATAAGTTTGGGCAACAGTCAATAAGTTTTCTCTTTTTAACAGTTTTTTATACATTTTATAAGATGTTTTCAACCCAAGAGGCAAGAGATGGTAACTTATCTGATAGAGAGACCTAGAAGTAGGAGCCTCTTTTAGGGTTGCCAAAGATGCCAAAGTTCATGTTGGGTTTGATATCATAAAGCATATGAGTGGAAAGCCCTACCTGGAAGCTGGAAATAGAAGCATGAAAGTCAGCTGAGACTAGGAGCAAACTACACATTCAATTTGAAGCTACAGTCTACCACCTTATAGCCAATTCCTGGGCAGGAGGAGTCTGCTGACAGTGGATAGATCAAAGCCCTAATTGCTGGTACAAATCTTTTAAGCTACTTCAAACTCCCTATCTTTGTTGCGGTGAGAACACACGGTCGTGAGTAAATTCAGTAATTATATTATATATATTCAGTGGGGGAAAGCAGCTTAAAAATGTGTTGATTCTTTCAAGGTAGAAGGGATGAGATGAGGTTCTGCATGAGAATGGAAGGGGTAATATTTTATTTGAGAACACAAAACCTAACTAAATTGATTCACACTATATTACAAACAAGAGCACCACAGGGATGATTTGCATTTCACAGAATGATTTATTGGACAAATAAACTGAAACTTGGGTTTGGGGGGAGGCTGCCACACAGAGGACATAGAGCTAGAAGTGCTAGAACAGATCCTTCCTTTAAAACATGTATGGTTGGAAAGACTCTGTATAAGCTGGTGTAGACAATCCCAGCTATAAAGCATCTGGTTGTTGACCCAACTCTACTTTGTGATTATTTAGACAGCCTCACAAAAGCAGAGGTTTTTCCGGTCTCCCGGCACACACCCTGAATCAAAATCCCAAGGAGTGACTGGTAATCTGCATTTTTAACAAGTTCCCCAAAGGATGCGTATACAGCCAGGCTTTGCCCCAGGCTCACCAACCACTCCCATAGAGCATTCCACAGACACAACTCCACCTATAACAAGGGAATGTGCATGTCTATAGCCAACAGTAAATCTGACTTACAGCTCAGGGCATCCACTAAAACAGAAGCATGCATTCCAAAAAGAAGGGCCTGTGACATTAAGCGTAGGAGGAAATTAGTGATAAACAGTAAAATCTAATTTTTCCGCATATCTGGAGCCAACCTAATTGGCAGAATGGGTAGATGACGGTGGGAGGAAGGGAGGGGAAAATGAAACATATCTCTGAATCTGAGATCTACTATCTCCATAATCTAGATGAATGGCAAAGGCCAGCCAAGAGCTGTGGCCGTGAGGCAGTTGAAAAATGATTAAAGTGTGAACTAGAATCTTCGTGGCAGATGTAATTGAATAGCCATGAGTTTTATGAAAGTTGAACAAATTGTATTATCTAGATGCTATTCATGTGCTAGTGTGAGCAGAAAATGATGCATCTGCATTTCACTGTGTTTTCTGCATGTGTTAGAGAATCAGGGTTCTCTTCTACCCTCAACTTTCCAGCAAGGTCACTGCTCTTCCAGAGTTTTAGATACAGTTGATAAAAAATGTGAAATGTTAATATTGCTCAAAGGAAGAGCCTCAAATTCCAGGTTAAGAAGAATTTTTTTAATACAAACTACTCCCACTCCCTCCTGTCTGTCTAGCAGTTGGCTTGTTGAAGCTGTTAGGTTTAGGAAAGCTGTCCTTTGTCAAGGATATGTGTGGGTTTTTAATAAAACTGTTATCCTGGGTTATCTTGGCCTCCATGATTGCTGGTTCATTTTCTTTTTTAGGTCGAATAAAAAGATACTATTGCAGAGATATTAGAGAATTAATATTTCCGGCTTCAGTTGCTGCCCTTGGAATATGTTATAAGTAAACGTGAGAGGGTATAAGGAACCAGAATTTCAGCCTAGGTCAGGAGACATCGTGAATTCTTCCCAATAGTGTCACATTGAGAAAGATCCTTTCCACTTGAAGGCGGAATTAGCATCAGTTGAGAAGCTTTAAGAAGTACAGTATAATCTCAGTCACATCATTATGGATGCACATGTCATATTGTGCAGTTGTGGGGCTCTGAACTGTAGAGTGAAATAAATTGTTGCAATAACATTTTCCATTTAGGGATGAAATGAGTACTGGTGAGATTCTTCCGCAGCTAATAAATTCATCCGTCCCTTTAGTCTCCAGTTGCCTTGACATCCACACAGTTATCATTCACAAATCTTGGTGAGTAAAGTCATCCTAGTAGTATTTTCCCTTCTTCTACTTTTTCCCCAAATAGGTGATTTTTGTCCTCTGCAAATATTTAGGCTTTTTCACAGTCATGTGGACTCAGTGGCTTTCAGCATCTATTAAGCCATTATGCCTCATGGCAAGTAATAACAGGTGCCAACATATCTAAACATACCCCTTTCCCCAATGTGATTACACGAATGTGTTATTTTCATAAATATAGCAGAGGCCGGCATTGAGGTTGCCCTTTAGCTTCTGACAGATTCTTTCTTCACCATTTTTTCCTGAGATGTTTCAGGGCTCATAAAAAATGCCTTAAATGTCCACATGGCAACTGGCCTGAGTTGGCTCAGCCTGAGGATGTTTCTAGAAACTCTTGGGTGGAAAATTTTCAGAAGGAGTGATCATATGAACAGTTCAGAGACAGGATCCGAATATGCATCAGCTTGGAAATAGGTAGAAATAATAGGATGCAAGAGACACAGCTCCCCAAAGAGAAGGCAAGGCACATCGTCTAGAGAAATTGCCAGGAAATGGAAGGCAGGAGAACACATAAAATAGAGAGAAGACACCAGACCTAGGACAAGCCACCTTTCAGACACTAAGTTTCTTCTACCTAGAGGTGACCAGGACTACTCTGGGTTGTATTTGTAGTGTGTGCATAAGCTTTAAGACCCCTCCTTTTCATTAGTAAAGTGTTCTGGTTTAGAAGAAAACAGTTATAATTATCTTACTTATATCCTGCCACCCTGCCCATGGGACCAGAGTTCCCCAGCAATAACTGGGTAATGTAGATCCCAAACAGAAGAATTGCTAATTGGGTGTTTAACCAGTGGAAAGAGAAGAGTTTTGAATAGAGAAAGTATTAGTAAACTATTGCTGTGTAACCAATCACTCAGAAGTTCAGTGGCTTAACTGAGCATCTATTATTGTGTTGAAGCTGTGGATCATTTTGGTGGTCCTGGCTTTGTCTCTGCTCATTGTGTATCTGCAATCAGCTACAGATCATTGGGTAGGGAGTTCTACCAGTCTTAGCTGGGCTGCCCCTGGTGCTGGGTCTGCTGGCTCTAATCTTCTTGTTTATGTGATCTGTCATGCTTCATCAGGCTACTGTAGGCATGTTCATACATAAAAATGACAGGATTCCAAGGCAGAGAGGCCAAGTGCAGAGGCCTTGAAGTTCACAACTGGCACACCCTCACTCCCATTTCATTCCGTACTATCCCAGATTCAAGGGCTGAGGAAACACCTTTCAACTCTTGTTATGAAGACCTTCAAACTCAAATTGCAGAAGGTTTGGACACAAGAAGGGTAGAGAATTTATCCAGCAATGCAGTCAATCTACACAAGGCTGACCACTCTTTTAGGAGAGATTGGAAATGCTTTTAGGTAGTTTAACAAGCTCTCCCAAAGTTATAAGGAGATTAAGCTACTTTTAGCAATCAAGGGGTGTGTTTTTGTTTTATTTTAGTGACCCAGAGAATATAAAGTTCAGTCACACTCTAAAGATAAGGACTGGATGTTTTATGAGGATAGTAGGTGGGACTGCCCATGCAATATCCTCAGTCTGCTGTGCACAACAGTGACACGTGCAGCAGGTTACGTATACAGTTTTCTGAGATCGATTCTCAAAGACATACAGATTTTGCTTTTTTCAGGTGAAGTGTAGGACACTGCATTTTCACACATTCTCCAGGTGACTGTGATTCGGGTAGTCTATAAATTTACACTTTGAGAAGCACTTTACAAAGTAAGAAAGATTTTCTTCTCTACAACTTTCAACCCTAGAAAACCAAAATGCAGTTTTCTCTTCCTGTCTGTCACTGACAGTGATAAGTTTGGTCTTTGAGGTACCCATAGTTGTCGTTACTTGGCCAAGTGACCTCAACGCCATGACTGGATGCTCCTGAAGACTATTTTCAATTTAAACTCGTGGCAACGCTTCACTAGGCACTAGAGCCTTCCCTGGAATTCTCACACAGTCTGGCCAGTAGGCCTCCAGGATTGTGGAGCACGGTGTGACAGTCTTTGTGGCTCTCATGATTGGGTTTGGATTTGAGCTGACAGAAAGAAAAAGTGCTTTTATAAATGAAAACCTTTTGCTCTTTCTGCATTCTAGATAAACTCTGTACCATTTCCATATCATCTTAATTTCTGAAAAAGAGATTTCAGACCACATGGATTTCGTGATATTCCAGGCATATAACTAAAGCCCAGCTTAGGTCTGCTTTGGAGGCAGGAAAGTCAAAAAGAAAATCAAGGCTTGGCAAACTTGCTTTTGTGAGTTCTTGACAGCACTAAGTTCTGTATTAGAAATGTAGAAGTGAATTTGAAATGGAGTTCAGGGTTTCAGGATCATAGTGCAGGTAGGAATTCTCCAAGAAAGACCCTTTGCCTCGGATGAGAGCAACTACAGACAACACTAAGGATTTCTAGCACCACTTCACCAGCTGATGCGCCATATTGTTGACTTTGCAATGTGGAAATAAGCCAAACAAAGGGGCAAGGCTGTAGCAAAGGGGAAGGTGGTACCCAGTCTGAACCTCTTTCTCAAGTACGTTGCATGGGACCTAGGTCTGCAAAGGGTCTATGGCCATATGATTTTTGGGAAACACTATGGTAGATCTAAATGAGTTTCTTTACTATAGGACTGGTCTGAAAGGTTTATTACTGATGAGCGGGGCGCCTGGGTGGCGCGGTCGGTTAAGCGTCCAGCTTCAGCTCAGGTCATGATCTCACCTTTCGTGGGTTCAAGCCCCGCATCAAGCACTATGCTGACAGCTCAGAGCCTGGAGCCTGCTTCCGATTCTGTGTCTCCTTTTCTCTCTGACCCTCTCCTGCTCATGCTCTCTCTCAAAAATAAATTTAAAAAAAACATTTAAAAAAATTACTGATGAGCATTGTGAATCTGTAAGATGGAGAATTCTCAGAATTATCCAGCCATGGTTAATTCCATCATCCATCAGGGCTGTTTTATATAGAAGACCCTTTTGGGATACAATAGCAAAGATACGACAGTGTTACAAATATTGAGCTTGTACTGTGTGCTGGACACTACGCCAAGGGCTATAAAAATTCCGTCGTGGTTTATTCTCACAACTTTCTAAAACAAGCACTTTGTTTTAGCTCCATTATGCAGATGATGACACTGAGGTTCAGAGTAAGTCACTTAAACCCAGAAGTGGCAGACTCGGAATCTGATTCCAAAAAGGGACCACATCGATTTCTTCACCCCAGACATAGAGTTATGAAATTGCTTTCAAGCACACAGACTGTGACCATTTATTTAGCACTCACTATATACATCATTCACTTTTCACAGGAAGACTGCTCTTATCATTGTAAGCAGTGCCGTTGCTAGAATCAACCTAGGCCCTCAGGAACAGAACGTGATAATCCAGTGCGTGTCTGAGTCCTCGCAGGATTTCAGTACCCGCGTCTGCCAACAACCAGACTTAGAAATGTGGGCTCGCTTACAGAACTGGCATGTCCTGCTTTACTCTGTGTGTGGATAATGGCAAATAAACTGCTCAGCACTTTCCTGCCCTTTTCTACCTTGTTTAGGCTGCATCTGGAGAGGGATTAATTTATGCTAATTCCACACAACAAGCTAAAGGCCCATTTATCACAGGTTTTCATTCCTCAGCAGAATACACGCAAACGAACGCATCTAAGCGTTAGGCAAACTAAGATAATGCAGCTGCTGTTGTGGACGGCAGTAATGGGCCCGTTTACATCCCGCTCCCGGTCAGCAAGCAGCGCCTGGAACCCAGGGGCAGTGGCGGTCAGTCTGCCCCGGCTCTGTGCTGCCCCCACACCCTCCCCACCTCGGAATGCTGCTAAGCGATGCTGAGATGGGGGCAGCAGACAGCGTGTGCTTCAGAACTCAGACTACAGAAGCTCATTTTCCCAAAATACTATGCTAATCACTTACCAGTGCTAATGCTGCTTACTTACCAATGATGACTTAAGGAGGAATTGATTAGAATTGAATGACTTAAGGACGAGGTAGGGCAGAGAAGGGAGTGCTTCTGTGCCTATGTGTGTGAGTGCGCATGCGCATGCACTCACACGTTGTTAGCAAGAGCCTGGCCCAAGCCATTTCTCAATTTCCTCTCTTTACTTTTCCATTTATTTCAAATGCCAGCCCTTTCAAGCAGGCTTAGTAGCCTTCCTGGTAACTCCATAGCACTGATTTCTGCTGCTTCTGAAAAAGCATGCAAGTAGGAATGAGAAGTTTCCTAATAAAGCTAATCTGCCTCTAAACCATCTTAAACAGAGAGGCCCCTCTCTGAACCTGCGTTTATTTGTTCCCTGTCAAGCTAAGGGTTTGCATTAGAGAATCACCTATAAAGTATCTTCCCACTTTATTTCCTGGTGTGTGATGACACTATTGTGATAATGTCAAGACAGAAAGACCTTCTCTTTTAGAGTTACAGATGGAATTAGATGATAGCTAAAATTTGCTTCAGAATAATCCAGCAGTTGGGGTTGTCTGGACTTGATGGGGAAAAATAAAATAACATTGTCTGTGGATTCGTGTTGGTTGAAGTTGGGTACTGGGTACATTTCTCTATGCTCATGTACCATGTGTGCGTATATACATGTACTATACGTATGAACAGAAACATGCCACCCAAGGGTAAGAGTGTGCGCTCTATGATTCTAACTGGTCTTGTTAAGAATTGATAATATTTTAACTTTGGCCACTTAATTTGCTTCTTACACTGTACTTTTAACCCTACCCTCCATTCTCAGATATATTTTTTAATTTTTTAATGTTTTTTTTATTATTTATTTTTGAGAGAGAGAGAGAGAGACAGCATGAGCAGGGGAGGGTCAGAGAGAGAGGAAGACACAGAATCCAAAGACAGCCTCCAAGCTCTGAGCTAGCTGTCAGCACAGAGCCCAACGCAGGGCTCAAACCCACGAACCGTGAGATCATGACCTGAGCCAAAGCCGGAGGCTTAACCGACTGAGCCATTCAGGTGCCCCATATATATGTTTTTAAATTTCTGGTATCTTCCACTGAAATTAGCCCCAGGTGGGTGTTTGGGCTAGGACTCAGGCTTAAGGCTTAGTTCTTCCCCTTCTAGTTCTGCGTCCTTTGGAATGACGTTAGCCAGCATGAATCTCACTGTTCTTATCTGTTCAGCGGAGGTCACTCCCCCTGCCTTCTGTTTGTGTGAGTCAGTCGTCATAATGTCCATGAAAACCAAAGGCGTCCTCTTCTCCAGTGACATCCTACCAATTCCGGTATGAGTTCTCAAGCATTCCTGGACTCCTTTGCTGACGGCACTGTGTTTGCCTAAGTGAATGAAAGACACTTTCACGTTCTCATTCTGACCTGGGAAGCACATTGGCCTTGGCCGTTTCACCTCAGCCTCCTCAGACACAGACTCACCCATGGGCACCACACAGCACGAGCGCTGCGCGACTTACATGGGGGAGAGAATCACAGGGGTTGCTTAATTTTCCTGCTTCCTAAAAGCTGATTCTACTAAAACAACTAAACCTGTTTTCTGAGAAAGAGGGCTTGACCTGTGTTTCCCACCAAAACTATTTGGTGTCTGGAACATGGCTTTTCAGTAGCACCAAGTGGCTGGAACGCAATCCTACAATAATCAGACAGAGCAGAAGCAGCCTCGTGTCTTGTTGGAGAGCATCGGTATACAATCATCAAGTCCTGAACTTTTGTACCCGGGTGATCAGAATGTTACCTTCTTGGCTCTCAACCGAGAAAAGCCACAGGAAATGGTGCTTGAAGGTCACCCACATTTCTGACTATCAGACTTGACTTAAATGATGGAAGATAAAGGTCAGCATCCAGGCTTCTAAGGTGTGCCTGTGGTTTGCCTTTTATGCTTGAGCTACGTTATATTTGCAAAATGTCAGTTTTTGAGAGGGTGAAAATTAATTGCAAACAAAGCCCTTAAAGCATGAACAGATTTGACCCTACGATTGCGGAGGACTTGGAGGTGGAGAGAGATGCTACGCTCTGAGAGCAAACTCAGGGCCACAGGACTTTAATAGATGCAAAGGCATGTGTTTGGTCCAAGAGGCAAACTCACTGCAGAGGAGAGGCTGGTGCTTCCTGACGTGAGCTGTCAGCGCTTTGGAAGGTTGTAGAGATGACCCCAAATCCTACACCCCTCTGCCTGTATCACAGGGACTGCTCTTGTGAAATCCTCACTTAGCCATCAGTTTCCTGTGTGCAGAAGTGATAAGGATGCTCCATCGCTCTCTAGTTCTTTGTCCCACATGACGGTTGTGGGGACAGGAGAGAGAGGCGATAATTCATAAAAATCTCCCTGTTGGTTTTTCTGATGATATGCGTTGCTTAGTGTGAGGAAAGCTTGCATTCAAGAGTATAGGAAAATGTGAGGCACTGGGCGGCTCAGTCTGGTAAGTGTCTGCCTTCAGCTCAGGTCATGATCTCACAGTACGTGAGTTCGAGCCCCGCATTAGGCTCAGTGCTGACAGCTCAGAGCCTGGAGCCTGCTTCGGATTCTGTGTCCCCCTCCCTCTCTGCCCCACCCCTGCTTGCACTCTGTCTCTCTCTGTCTTTCAGAAATGAAAAAACATTAAAAAATATTTTTTAAAGAGTATAGGAAAATGTAATAATTATAGTCTTATAGGTGTTGTTAAAAATAATAGCAGCAGCAGCAGTAGCAATAAACTGTGGAACTTAGGGAAGACTCACTTCATGTCTAGGACTGTTATCAGTGCTTTATGTACATTAATTCATCTGGTCCCTACAAGGCACGTGCTGCTAATATCAACTCACCGCATGAGCCCATTAAGTGAAATAACATGCCTAGAGTCACATAGCCAGCACGGGGGCCTAGAATCCACGAAGTCTGGCTCCAGGATCTGTGTTTCCAGTTATCCACTGCACTTCTGGAACAGGCCAGCTAGAACATTCTGGGGGCTAGGACAGGCTCAGATGCCCCCACGTGTCAGCCGAGGAGCATGCGTCTGTGTGCAGACTCTACCCGGCTTCCTGGCACTCACACCCTGCCTCTGTGTGGAGGTTGGGAGCCTCTTAAGGAGTCGGCCATGCCCCCATCTCTGCCCTTGACCATGCCTTGTATTCTCCCCTAGCCCCACTGGTGGACCTCACTCCAACCCACAGTGGATCTGCCATGCTGATGCTGCTCTCGGTGGTGTTTGTGGGGCTGGCCGTGTTCGTCATCTACAAGTTTAAAAGGTACGTGTCCCCCCGTCCATGTCCCCACGCCCCCCACCCCCCACCCCATCCTTCTCCCTGACAGGTTCAGAAGCATGAAATGCCATGACGTATGTTCCCATGCCTAGCAATGATGCTGTCTGTTAATGTTTTAGGAAGATCCCGGGGATTAATGTTTATGCCCAGATGCAAAATGAGAAAGAACGAGAGATGGTCAGTCAAGTCAGTCACACTGAAAGCAGGCCCCATATCCCTCAGACTGAACTCAGGAGGCCTGGCCAACTGATAGATGACAAGGTGGAATCCCAGCTCATAGGTAAATGATTCCCAGTAGCCATCAGCTGTTCGGCTTAGCTAGTCAACGGCTAACTCTGCCTAACCCCTTTCTGCCTTGACGTAACCACTTTTTCCTGCTCTAACATTCCTGAGAGAAACAGCTAAAATGTCTTTTTCCCTGCTTCCTCCCACTGGAATGAGAAAAAAAAAAGCTTTCTTGCTCCTATGTAGTTTTTTTTCCTACCTTTCTTGTGACTTTATTCTTCTTTTTGCAAAAACTCTTCCTCTAAAATATGGGGCTTCGAAAATGTTCATGGGCAGAGAGCAAAACATGTGTTCTAACAATGTACAAGAGGGGCAGGCCTCAGAGGCTGGCTCTGGTCATCGGGAGGGCCGGGCAGCTTTCGAGCAGCAGGGTACGGAATGACGGGGTAAGACAGGGCAGCCTCACCTAGAGACAGCTCTGAGGAGGGCAAATTACTCCAGAATACTTGTAGAGAAGTGACACCATAGAGGAGGGCTGGGCCGATGAGCCTTGGGACTTTTTTTTTTTTTTTTTTAATTTGGCAGTCATCTAACAACTGTCCTCCAGGAAACACGGACCCTGGGAATTGTGAGGCTAAGAGACATAAAATTTGTAGAACATCCCAGGAGTAAGGTTTCCTGAGAGGAAACCTCTGGAGGGCCAGACTGTTACAGAGCAGATCAGCGGAGTTTTCCCTCCTTTTTACCTGTCCCCTATCAGAAGTCTTCACATGGACTTTACCTTTACCGTGTCTCAGTAGAGCTCTCTCTCTCTGCCTATGAATTAAGCATGAGAATCCAACAGCTAAGTCTAGAGTCCTACTACTTATGGCAGAGGAAACTCTCCAAGGGAGTTCGACAAACCCATGAGAGCACCGTTGGGATCCATGGCTTGCCTTGTTTCCTCCTGTCTGTCGACGTCAGGAATCAGGAGTTGAAACTATAATGTTGCCCTCTAAATGCTGCATTGTCGACCAGGATGGATAAATTTGTATATAACCATTTGTGCCTCCCTCTAATGTCAGAATACCAAAACTTCTTGGAGGCTATTACCTAGGATTTTTGAATCTGCTACTTAGAAAACAAAATGAGCACCTAAGTGGAAACATGGCCCCCTCTTTAAATAAATGGGGGGAAAGTTCTTGGCTATATCAGGGGAAAGTTCAGTGCAGTGACTGGCTTGTATCAGAAGTAATAACAACAACTGTGGCCGCATCTGGGGTCCAGTTTTTAGAGCGTGCTTTCTTTTATTTGGGGAGACAGGGTGATAAATGTGTAATTGCTTTAGGTTCAAAAGAAAAAGGCTTTTCTGTCTTTAAGTCCAGAGAAGCATTCACCCTGTCTATTTACATCTAAAGCTTGTAAGTGCGTTTTTGTGGGTCATTTGGTTTTCAATCCCATTTCCATGGGGTATGAAGCGCAGCACCATTGACTTTATGAAAGTGGTGATCCCTCCTTCGCCAGGAGCGTCCGGCACCACACTGCACAGTCTCTGACACCTTCCCATTTCCAGTGTCATTAAGTGAGTAAGTGTTACACGTTTTCTCTTAGGAGAGTAGCTTTACCCTCCCCTCCCTCCCCTTCTACTCAACCTGGTGACTCATCTCTCCGATTGCAAAGAGCAAGACACGCCACTCCGCCTTCAACGCCAAAGCGGGGATCTACTGGGGCGCAATTTGCAATTTAAGGAAAACCCCCAAAGGCTACAGGCGACCTGCTGATCAGGAAAGAATTTCGCTCTTGTCAAGTGCACCATCCTTCATGACCACTAACTTTATGTTTTTTTTTCTTTCCTTTGTTGTTCTGTTTCCTATTTTGCCAGGAAGTATTTCCATAGTTGCTGAGAATCAAAGCACAAAAGAAATCCCTACCTATGTAAATGTTTGAATGGAGGACGCCAGTAAAAACAAAAACAAACAAAAAATAAAATAAAAACAATCAAAATCCAAACAAACAAACAAACAAACACTCACTGCATCGGGACTTTTTAATTCTTCAGACACAGACAACAAGGGTTTTTAGCTTTAAGCCTGTGCATGTGGACAATACCTTGAGAACACGCTTGGAGGGGCAGTGTCCAGGTGCTCTATTTTAATGGAAAAAACACTCCCCTCCCCCTTTCTCCCTCTCTCTCTTTTTTCTGATCGGTCGTGTTTGTAGAACATTCATAACATATAGAGGCCAAGGAAATCTGCATGTGTTTTTGGAAATATTCTTGGCTCTAGATTTAACAGCTATTTTAGCACTACCGGCTGATGGGTGGATTAGCCACCCCAGCCCCTTTCATAAAGACACAAAGACATGCACAGGAGTATGAAACCCTGAGCTGTTTCTCTGTTCCACGTTCCTTACTGCCATTTTCTTTCCTAAGTTATCTCTGGTAGCTCTGTTGGCCAGCCAGCGGTGACCACGGGACTGCTTTTTGCATTCTGTATGGCCACAGGGACGAAGAAGCGAGTTGAAGTTCCACATATTCAGGCAGAATGAAGGCAGGCAGGGAGACAGGCATGTCAGAAGTTTCCATCACCCAGGCTGTCCCTTGCAGCTTCCCTACTCTCACCCCATCCTACATAGAAAAGAGAATTCCAGTTACCCATCATCTGGCCTCCCCATTGTTTGCCATCCATGTGGGATCATGATCTCTTGATGTCTTTGTACCCCTTCCTTCCAGTTTCCAAGTTGTCTTTCAAGTCCCCCTACTCTTTTCTTCCCAAACATGTTGCTAGATTCTGGACATTAACCTCGGTATTTCCTAAATACTGGCCCAGCCTCTGCCAGCCTTGCCCTCACCATATTCAAGTTTCTGATCCGTCAGCATGCCAGCCTCCCTACACACTGACCAAGCTGTCCTGCCCTGCAGGGTTCAGCCCCATGTACCCTTGGTCTCCTCCTGCCTCTTCCAAATAGCTTTGCCTTTCCTCACCTGGAAACATGCAATGTGTGTGAAAGAGTTGATATGTATGCAAAGCAATTTAGACCTAGCCATGTACACTGGAAAAGAAAGCAAACAGATGCATAGTGGTATTCTCACACCTTAACAAAAATCTCTCATGTGCAGATTCCAGAATATTCTTGTGAGAAATGTTTTTGAACGTGTTACTTTGTGGCAGGGCAATTTCCTCCTGTAATGGTTGCTATTACCCAGTATTTGTTCTCTCACAGTAGAGTAAAAATATTTGTAAAATAAAACTGATATTAACCAGAAGAAGAAGCAGGTTAATGGAGTTAATATTGAAGAGTGTCAAAAAGCCTGAGAATATATGGAGGTCTTGTCTTACATGAGGATGTGATTTTGATTATGGAGGATGAACCCAGACATTTCACGTGTGTGCTCTCTGATCTCTGAGTATCGTCGTATTGACAAAGGAAAAATTAATAAGCTTAAAGGGAAGGAGAAAGATGTCTAACTAAAGCAGAATGGCTCAAAGCATGAAAAAATCCCTGTTTGCCCACGGCAGTAATGAAAGAAGGCCCAGAGAAAGAAGGAAACAAAAGTACGTCCAGCAGAAGCCCTTGGAGGATTACGAGTTGGGTAAAGCCCACTCTAAAATATAGTAGAAAGCAGTTTTGAAAAACCACTCAGAGGGAGCAGCCTCCTTCTTGGCTATGTTCCCAGGCCAGGAACAGTTTATAACAGGGTCCCAGTGATAATGGGATGTCCCAAAGATCCTAAGGAGCCCTGCCCTTATGTAGCTCGGGCAGGAGTAGAGTAACAAAGCTGCAGTCAGAAGTTAATCAAGCAGAAGTTTTTGTGGTTGAGGATGCCCAGTGTGGATCTGGGAAATGGATTATGCCTGCGGCAGCCATCTGTTTGTAGAACTCAATTGATCCCCAACCTGCCAGGCTTCCTATCCCATAGGAAACATCTTCATTGATCTGCTTCAGTTGGAGCCATCCATGTTTAATCTGGAAGACATAATGTTGGGAAACCAAAAGAGGCTCCCTCAAAACAGCACAGGGGGTCCTTAGAGTTGCAGTTCAAGTAATTTTAATTGGAAAATTATGGGAAATGCAAAAACCCTCTTAATCTAGCGCAGTGCCTTGCCTACAGTAGCTATGAAGAAAATCACTCGTTGAAGGGATAAATGAAAAGACCACGCGAGAAGACATAGGGAAGAATGGGCCTGCAAGCCCTAATTAAAAATTGAGGTAGACATGAGATGCCTGGCATTTTCGAAAGTGATCACAGATGGCCAGCTCTCTAGTCAGCATCTCCAGGGTCCTCATGTGCCTCTCCTCCAAGCTCCCCTCCCACCTGTAGGAGATTAGTGAGGCTAGGTACTGCTCAGCGGGGACCTCATTGTTCTTATGATCTAGCTCTATGGTTCTCAGAGTGTGGTACCTGGACCAGCAGAATCAGCATCACCTCAGACTTATTAGAAATTTGCAGACCTACTGAATCAGAAACTCCAGGGAGTAGAGGCCCAGCAGTCTGTTTTTACCAGCTCTTCAGGTTATTGTGATGCACACAGAAGTTTGGGAACCACTGCACCCTGCCATTCCAGTTCAATCCCAAAGAGCACGTAGTAATGAGAGCCTACATATGGGAGGGACCCAAGTGCCTACCAAGTCACTAACAGCAGTTGCACACACACTGAGGAGTTTGGTGGGCCAGAGGAGTGAGTGGGAGGGATGGGCTTGGAAGGGAAGATTCAGGGCAAGCTAAAAATCTGAAATTGCAATGTTTTCCAAAACTCCCAGAGGGCAAACAGTGCATGTTCTACCCTGAACTACCCAGCCAACATTTTCTCCTTTGCCTTATTCCTAATTGGATTCACTGTCCAAAATGCAGAGGTTTGCTTTGCTTTTTTTCAGAAGTTCCAAATAGCAACTTTGAGAGCAGTGGAGTGTTTGGCAGCCGTTCTGTGTTTTCCAGGATTCCAACTGAGCATTGAAATCCCTCATTTGCCAACTTATTTTTATAGGAAGCCGATTTAAAAAAAAAAAAAAAGAAAGTTTTCTTATAGTATCGGAACTACTTCTAATTTTCAAATGACTTTTTTGATGTATTTTTTGTTAAATACTATGTAGTGTAATGTATAATTGCTCTTGTTTATTGCTTTTACAATCATATTTATTAAACAGATAATGTCTCTAAAGTCTTGGCCTCAAGGAGTGTATTTTATCGCAAACCAAACCATGGCATTCAGTCTTGATACACAAGCAATGCAATGATAGGATTTTTATAAAGGCTGACTATGTGAGAATATCGTAAATACCACAGTCTCAAAGGGGCTTTCTGTTTGTTTGTTTGCTTGTTTTTCATGTTTGCTAACAAAGGAGAGTATGGTCTACTTCCTAAATTCTCCCTGCATTTTAGTTTATTATATAATGTCATTGCTTTATTAAATTACATCATTCTACTTAAAAATCACTCCATGCTGGTTACTTTGGAAAGAGTAGCATGCTGATTATATTCGGTTTGGAATTAGAAATTATTAATAGGGGCCAAACCCATTCAAATTGTTTAAAATCTTGTTGTTACCAGAGGAGCGAACCTCCATGTGATATAATGAAAAACGGGAAGTGGTAAAGACCCAGACGACAGCATAAGAAAGAGGCTCCCACCCTGCAAGTAGGAGAGTGGCACTCTCCTTCTGGCTATGCCAGCTGTGTGTGACCTTGAGCAAAGCACTTTCATAGACAAAAGCTTTAGCATCCTCATCCACATGATCAGAAGGAAGAAGGTAACTTCCAGTTTTGATATTCTACGTGGATGAGTCATTCCTGAGAGAACCATACAGCTGATTTAAACCCAATGGAAAACAATGAGGTGGACTGGATCCCAAATCCTCCAGCCTTGTGGCTTGCCTCATAGGTGGCGTCTCTTGTCAGGCAACATTTTGTCCTTATATTTTGTATAGGCAGAGAAGAGCCTTCCTTAGGCTTCCAAAGACCCCACGTGGTTCAGAAGGGCGTTACCTCAACAGCAAGGTCCTCAGCATTCCTGAGAGTCCCTGTTGTTTCTAGGTGGCCTTCAACCATTCTTTCCCTGCAGGCTAACTCTTCCCCCTGACCCTTCATTCTTTTCCAGGCCAGAGCCTGTGCTATACTTCCCGATCAGGAGTTTATCTCCTGTTTCCCCGAGGGTACAGGCAGTCACACAAAAATCATCCCCGGAGATTTCAAACTGAGGACAGAAAATTTGTTTGCATGAGTAACTGAAGAGCCAAGATGCCACACAGGGGAAAGCAAGGCAATGCCAAGATCAGCACCAGTAGGAAGCCTCTACCTTCCCTGGGCTGGAAGGACACATGGATTCCTAGAGCCCAGGACCAGGACCACCAGCTTGATGCTGAAATCATGGAGGACATGGCTGGCACTTTCTGGAACCACCGAGAAGCCATGGCCATAGCACGCCATGCTGCCCAAACAAAGAGGATGGAGAGAGGAAGCTTGCTGTTCCCCTTGCTCTGGCCCTCCCATCTTCAGCCAAATCTTCCCACTGGCCGAACCCATCCACAAGCCAGTGTGCATTGGACCCTGGGAAATGTAGTTTGCTGAAGTACAAAGCAGAGTAGGGGAGGCAAGGGGAATGGACTTGAGAGAACATAGGCAAGTGACTGGCGCAGCACCTCAAATCCAAACTCTCCCACAGAACAAAGGCAACTAATTAAACAGTAGGCGTTCCTTGCCCTGTGACACTCTTTCACATACTTCCCTTTGAACAACATGTATTTAAAACTTAGCAATATGTTTATGTGCACCATGTTTTTACACCTTTCTCACTGAATTCTACACTTCTGTGGAGAGGATCTTTATTTTATCTTTCATATCATTCCTTCAGCCTCTAGCACTGGACATTGCCATCAGAGGGCACTAGATAAATGTTTGCTGAAACTCAACCTTGAATTCTCAGCTCCCTGTAGCGATCAACAGTCTCTGAGTTGCAATCTGTCAGATTCCCCTTACCCAGCCAGCACCTCTACTTACACGTTCAATCGGTGTTTGTTGAGAACCCACAAATCCTTGCCCTTCATCTCTCTTACCACTCAAGCTGCTGTATTCAGTGACCTGTTCTTACATATTAACTTAAGTGAAATCATTGTAGTTTAGAAAATAGTAGGAAAAACAAAGGCCTAAGTTTGTTTTCTGAATCATTATATGTTTACCTAAGTCTTAGGAGTTAGTAGTGTTTTGAAAATGCATGTGAGGCTGATGCCTTCATAGTAAGGAAAATACCATAATAATTCTAGATGGACACATACAAGGAAATAGGCATTATAGTTTTCATGTTAAATACCAGAAAGTAATGTTCGATTGACAAAATACAAATATTTCTAATCTCTGTGTGTTGCAGACTTCTTTAGGTGATGATAATGTAACTTTGAACAAGGCAGATAGGCTACTGCCTTTATGAGCATATATTTCCAGTAGGATCAATGAACAAATAATAAAATGTAATAGAACCTATACAATGCTATCATACCTATAAGATAATTTTGATAAGTAAAACTTAAATAAAACACAGAAGAGAGCAGAGTGACCAGGGCTGGGGATGGGAGAATGGGAATTGGCTCCTGGCTTCTCTGGTATCTGAAAGCTAAAAAGGAAAATTAAACAAATAATAAGTAAAATAAAAGAGCACCTGGGTGGCTCAATTAGTTAAGTGTCTGACTTCAGGTTAGGTCATGATCTTGTGGTCTGTGAGTTCAAGCCCCACGTGGGACTCTGTGCTGACAGCTCAGAGCCTGGAGCTGCTTCAGGTTCTGTGTCTCCCTCTCTCTCTCTGCCCCTCCCCCATTCACACTCTGTCTCTCTCAAGAATAAACATTAAAAAAATAAGTAAAATGAAAGTTGAAAAGGAACCAGCCATTGGGAGATATATACATTGTTCCAACTTGTTCAATGTCAATCTCAGATCAACTTCAACCAGAGCACAAACAGTTTTGAAATTCAGCACTGCAATTAGAAATGCTTCTGAGATGAAGGAATATTAGCTTTCACAAGAGTCATGTATAAGAATTTTCCCAGGGAATTGTATATACAGCCAGTTCTGTTATGTGACATATGTGTTCCTAAATGTCATGTCATGATGCGAAATAACACAATAAAAACACAAGGCTTAGAAAAAGAAATGGGACCGGGACACAACACACAACATACACAAACTTTCTTATGTGTCAGCTTAATGTATAATGTGTCAGTGACACATTAATAAAAGATGCAAACCTTAGCCCGTTCTACTGCTGTAACGCAATACCAGAGACTGGGTGGCTTACAATTAGTGCAAATTTATTTCTCAGGCTTCTGGAGGCTTAGAAATCCAAGAGCAAGGTGCCAGCAGATTCAGAGACCTGTTTTCTGTCTCATAAGTGGCACCTTCTCACTGGGTCCTCATAGGACAGAAAGGACAAGGAAACTGTCTTGCATCTTTACTGTAAAGGCAGTAATCCCCTCCCAAAGGCCCGACCCTCGACCACCAGCACAGTGGGCATCCAGTTTTGGATACAAGAGTCTGGGAGGAGACATAAACAATCAGACCATAGCGAAACCTAATAAAAATGGTAGCACAGTTTTATGTGTTAAGTGGCTAAGAAATACACAGATAAAACACCTTGAAAAAGACCTGAAGTTGGCTTGTGAAAGAGGGCATTAGAGTGCTTATAGCCTGTGAGTTAGTGTAAAGTGAGTTATTGTGACATGAGTTATTGTAAAGGGAATTATTCTAAAGAAGGAGAGTTACCTGAAATCTGACAGAAAGTTATTAACCCCAGTGGATGGTATGGCTTAGATCACATAAGGCAAATGGAGATAACTGGTAGATGCTGGAGGGGTGTGTGTGTGTGTGTGTGTTTGTGTGTGTGTGTGTGGGTGGGTGTATGTGTCTGTGTGTGTGTGTGTGTGTTGTGTTGTTACACAGCTGAATTCAGCTACATATAGTTTTGTCTCTTCACCTAATGTTTCTTATTGGCAAAATCACACATAAAACAAAAGTTGTATGATCTTCAAATTCTTCTCTAATATGTCCCCTTAGAACAAATGTACTTCTTCAAAATATTTTTATTACAGAACTAACAGTAATTCAGATGTTAGTGTAAAAGTAACTTGGGGGGCAGGGCACCTGGGTGGCTCAGTCGGTTAAGCGTCCAACTTTAGCTCGGGTCATGATCCCGCAGTTCATGAGTTGGAGCCCCACATCTGGAGCCTGCTTCAGATACTGTGTCTCCTTCTCCCTCTGCCCTTCCCCTGCTCACACTGTCTCTCTCTGTCTCTCAAAAATAAATAAAAATTTAAAAAACAAAATGATTTTTATAAAGAATACTTAATGGCCTGAGAACATTCTCTTGTGATGTTAAATGGATGCAGAATTTAAGACTTTACATAGTATGAAAATAATTTGTACAGAAAACGTATAGGGACAGACTGAGAGATTGAAACATAGTCACACTCCCTATTTCTAATTCATAAAATTAGACTGTGTGTTGACTATCACAAGCCAGTGCTCTCTGAGGAAAGTTTCACACTCCTTGGTACTCATGGTCAGCCCTTGAACTCCACTGAGGAGGGTATGTGGAAACAGAAGAGTTACTTCTAGAGGAAAAAAATGTGGAAGTTTCTAGAGGATACCCTGACTTAATTTATGCAGGTGCATTGTTAATTGTTCAACCAGCAGTTGTTTAGTCTCCCTGCCATGTTGTGGCCATAAGACAGTGCCAGCCATACATAGTAATAGCACCAGCATAGAATACTTCACTCACACACATACACACACACACACACACACACACACACACCCCAAATGGCAGACACTGGCTTAGCCAAGTGTGCCCTATATAACTGGGCAGGATGTTCTCATTGGCCAAGGGTAGGGCACAGAGCCAGCACTGCCAGCCAGAGGTACAAGCAAACCAAATTCATAGTGCAAAGTCTAGGTCCAAGCACTGATGTGAGTATACGTGAGCGCTAAGTCCAAAGAGCCGAAGGCTATCACGATTTTAATTCCTAAGCCAAAAGTTCAGAGCTACATACTAATAAAAAAAGATGTGAATGAAACAAGCATATAGAATGAGGAAGTTGTGCATGGAAAGTAGATTAATGACAGTAAGAAAGCAGCTACCATTTTGTAACATTACTTATATGTCATTACATAATGTACTGTACAGTCATTGTCTCATTTTATCCACACAAGTTCCGAAAGTAAGAATGGTTTTCTTCTTTTACATTTGGTGAAAACAGGGCTCAGAAAAGTAAAATGACTCACTTGTGTTCACAGATCTGTATGACATCAAAACATTCACTTTTCCTTCTGTGCTGTGCTTCCTATAAGATGAGCAATGTTTTAGACTCGTTTCTGTGGTTAGTAGGTGGCTGGGTAATTGGTGGTCTGGGCTGACCCAAAGGGGAGGTCAAGACTCAAAGACCAGACAGGCCTGGGGCTTGGGCAGCTTAGAAATGCACCTGTTCTAAATCAAAGCCCGCACACACGCTGGATTAAAGAAAAGAAAGCTGCTGCATGCCACGAGGACTGTTTCCTGAACCCTGCAGTGTGCCGCATTTCAGATGGCTCAAAACAAGGCAGACACAGCCATCCTCAGTGACATGCCTGGCCAAGCTGCCATCTGGACGAATGCCCAGAAAAGATTCAGTTCTTCCTTCTAGCACTGCAGAGCTTTTCTCCTGGTTGGGATTGGAGAGCGGGCCCTGGGAATTTATGGAATCAAATCGCTGTGCAGGCAGGGAGGGAGGGTGGACACAAGCTGGTAAAATGGATCTCTCCCACACATGTGCATTTAACTTTGGGGAGGGGGGTGAATTGCTAGACTAGTGAAAACAAGGGAAATCTTCAACATAAGAGTTTTCCCATAGAAATAATGTGAAAATTTCTCCAGGAAATCTGGAATGGCAGAGAACTGTCACTGATTTTTTTTTTTAATTTGGCAGGCAAAAAAAAAAAAATCAGTTCTTTGGTCTGCCAAGCATATCATTCACAACTTCTAGATATATTTCCAAATGTATTACATGTGTTATTTCTTCTTTTTAGCC